>JAKSZT010031676.1:17964886-17994930 GCA_026826555.1 Tolypeutes matacus
AGTATACTACCAAAATCGAGAGGTTGACATTGGTGAATGTTTGTGTATATTTCTGTACCATTTTATCACATTTGTAGATTTGTGTAACTATCACTGAACTCAAGATACAGAACTATTCCATCACTGCTAAGACCTCCCTCATGTTATCTCTTTATAATCACCCCTCCCCCTACTATCCCTGAATTCTGGCAACCACCAATTTGTTCTTCAGCTCTATGATTTTAAGAATGTTATATAAATGGAATCCATTTTAGTTTTTAGCTTTCTTTTTCTTCATTTCTTGGTTTTCTCTTGCCTTTTTGTGGATTATTTGAACAACTTCTAAAATTCCATTTGAACTTAGCTCTGGTGTTTTTGAGTATATCTCTTTATATAGCTGTTTTTAGTGGTTGCTTTAGGTATTATAATATGCATTCATAACTTATCACAGTCTACTGGTATCAGTATTTTACCAGAAATTTTACCAGTTCATGTGAAGTGTAGAAACCTTATTTCCCTTTATGTACTTTACCCTCCACCTGTATAATAAACTTGTCTTAAATATTTCCTTTACATACATTGATAAACATATCAGACAGTGTTAAAATTTTTGCTTCAATTGTCAAGCATAACTTAGAAAACTCAAGGAAAGGAAATTCTATTGTATTTACCCACATATTTTTACTCTATCTACTCTTTTTTCTTCCTCCTGGATGTTCCAAGATTCCATCTTTTATCATTTCATTTCTGGGTAGAGAACTTCCTTTAGCCATTCATTTATGCTGGACTGTTGGTGACAGATTTTCTCAATTTTCTTTTATCTGAGAATGTCTTGAATTTTTCATTCTTTAAGGATTTTTTATTGAATACAAAATTCTAAATTGATAGTTCTTTTCTTTCAGCACTGAAAAAATGTTCTGCCATTTCCTTCTGACCTCCACTATTTCTGATAAGCAATCTACTGTCATTCGAATTGTTTTTCTCTATAGTTAAAGTGTTTCTGTCAATGCTTTCAAGATTTTAACTTTTATGGTTTGTTTATGTTATGCCTTGGCATGGATTACTTGGAGTTTATCCTGATAGGGGTTCATTCATCTTCTTGAATCTGTAGATCTGTGTCTTTTGAAAAATTTGGAAAATTTTCAACCATTCTTTCTTCAAGTCCATTTCAACCCACCCTCCTTCTCCTCTTCTTCTGGGATTCTGATGACACAAATGTTAGATTCTTTGTCTTTGTTTTGGTCCCATAGTTTCCTGAAGCTCAGCTTTTTTTTTTTTTTTTTTTTTTTCCAGCCTGTTTTCTCTCTGCTGTTCAGCTTGAGTTATTTCTATTGTTCTATGTTCAATTTCACTGATTCTTTCCTCTGCCCTCTTCATTCTGCTGTTGAGCTCATTTACTAAGTTTTCTATTGGTTCTGGTATTTTTCAGTTCTAATATTTCTATTTGATTGTTCTCTATAGTTTCTATTTCTTTTTGGAAACTTTCTGTTTTTCATTTGTTACAGTGTGCATATAATTGCTTGTTGAAGAAAATTTATGATGGTTGCTTTTAAATACTTGTCAGATAATTCTAACATCTGTGTCATCTCAGCATTGTTGTCAATTAATGTCTTTTTTCTGTCAAGTTGAGATTTTTCTGACTCTTTATATGGAGACTGATTTCAATAGAAACTTAACCATGTGGGTATGATGTTATGAGACTCTGGATCTTATTTAAATCTCTGTTTTAGTAGGTCTGTTCTGACACTGTGCCAGTGGGGGAAGAGACCACTGCTTTATTACTTCCAGATGGAGGTGAAAATCCAGGTTGCCCACTAAGTTTCTACTGACACCACCAGGAAGAAGAAGTACCATGTTACTGCTGGGCTGGGATGGGAATTTAGGATTTCCACTAGTCTTCTGCTGATATCATCCTGGCCTTCTCTGACATGGCAGAGACATGGCCCAGTTACTGCTGGGTAGTGGCAAAAGTCTTGACTCTCCACAAGTCCTCCTCAGACACTATCCCAGCAAGGAAGGGGAGCTGTGCTTCATTACTCTCAGGACAGGGTGGACATTGAGCCTCCCACATGGTCTGCAGGTGGGGAGGGAGATTCATTATCACCCAGAAGGAATGGAAGTCCCAAATCCACACCAGCTCTTCTCTGATACTCTTCTGCCAGAGGGATTGGGGCTCTCATTGCAATCTGTCAAAGGTAGAAGTCTAAGCTCTCCATTTGAAGTTAGTTGACTAGGAGTGGAGATAGGACCACAGTTTTTTCTGTGGTGTTTGATAATGTATCATGGCTATTGTCTAAAAGTTTTGTTTTGTTAGGCCACCACTTTCCAGACCCTATGGCAAGAGAAGGTGGGTTTTTACTTCAGGATTTTTGGTTATACCCATTGGTGTTTCTTAATAGCTGACTTCTCCAGCATTCAGTCTGGGGAATGTGAAACAAAAAGAAAACCTAAGGGACTCACCCCTGTGTTGTTCTTTGGATCCTGAAATCCCTATCCTGACTGCCAACTTCTTGCAATCTTTTAAAGTCTTCTTAGGTTTGTTTTATATATGACATCCAGGGTTTTTATCTGTACTTAATAACCAAAATAGAAAAAAAAAAGTGCATATATTCTACTTTCTGGAAGCAAAAGTCTACTTCTTACTACTTTTGTATCATAGAGCATTCACAGTACTTTCTGAACCCATTTTTCACATAGCATACTAGTCTAGTACCAAACTAAGACAAGATGCTAATCCAGAGCTATAATAAGGATGAAATAAACTATTAGGTATAAAATTGTTTCCAAAATCCTAAAATGATACAGTAAAAAGAAAATGATTTTATGGGTATCTTTCCATAAATCTATGTAGATCATTGCTTTGTGTGTGAATATATCTATGTTGTATGTATGTGTGCACACACATATGCACAATTATATCTACAAATGAGCCCTCCGTATTTCTCAGGGATGTTTAAAAGATGTGAAAACTAACTCATATATCAGCCTCAGTGGTTCCATGCTAACAATGCTTCAAAATTCTTAATGTTTGCTTTTGTGATGTGAAAATCACTTCAAAACTGGAAAAATAATGAATTCATGGTGATTTAAAAGGGACATTCTCTTCTGCATTATCTACTTGGACAGCCAATGGAGTGACCATGTGAGCAATGTAATAGCTGCATCTCTAATTCAATTTTGCTGAGAAACCATAACCTAAAAAGCAGCACTGAAGATAATTTATCTCATCAGTTTTACTAAAGTTAGTATAACTCTTTCTGGTGCAAGAGATGGAAAATCCAATCCCAAATGACTTAAACTAAAAGAGGAAATGTATTGGCTCCTATGATTTAACACTGCAGACAACTGGATTTAGATAAGGCTTGCTGCAGTGGTTCAAAGTAACTTTGATTCTCCCGTCACTACTCTGCCTTCCATGCTGACAGCTTCGTTCCAATACTACTCACCCTTACCTTGACATCCCCAACCCACCCCATCAGTCTTAGTCTTTCTTCTTTATAGAGGTGGAAGGTCTAATCCTCATTTTCTCCTTTTCAAGAAAAGAAAGAAGAAACTTCTAGTAACTTTTGCACATGGCCTGTAATTTTTTCCCACATTAGCATGAATTGAGTCTCATAGAATTTGTTCTCTCTCATAGAACTTAATCCAGGCTCATGCCTACCTCTGAAGCAATCCTCCAGGGACCTGCAATACAGTGATTGCCATAAGCCATTCAGATCCTTTCCCCAGAAGTGAAGGTGGCATCTTTCCCTCTAAATCTGTATGGTTGTTAACAATGGGGGAAGGGTAAGCAGTCCACCCCCCCCAAATGTCAGAGGACTTTAAGGATAAATAATTATGGCAGTGAGCAAGGAATATTCTGAAGCAGTAATCAACAGATATTTGCTGTACCATTAAAATCATGAGGTATGCAATCACATTTTATTTAGTGTTTATTATGTGCTAGGCATTGTGCTAAATATTTTAGATGCACAATATTCTCATCACCTATTGCTTTATAACAAACCACCCAAAGCTTTGTGGCATAAAACATCTATGTAATTTTTCTCATGAATTTTGTGGGTCAGGAATTTGGATAGAGCAGAGTCTAATCTGGAGCCTCAATTAGGGAGACTCAAACTGTTGGTGCTAAATTGAATATCTGGGGACTGGGAGAGCTGCAGCTGTAGGTTCCACTTCTGCTCACATATCTGGCACCTTGGCAGGTATAGCTGGAAGGTGGCATCAGCTGGGACTGTTGGCAGAGCTCTTACATGTACGTGTAATCTCTCCAGCACAGAAACTATAATATTCTTACATGGCAATTTAGTATTACAGCAACAAGGAAGATGCCACAAGGCATTTTATGGCCTCGCCTCCAAACTTACATGGCATCACTTCTAGGGTAGTCTATTGGTTGAAGCAGTCATGAGCCCACCAGATTCAAGAGTACACAAACCCCACATCTCAACAGGAAATTTTTCAAAGAATTTGCAGCTATGATTTGCAATCACCACACATTATTATATTTAATCTTCACAACAACCCTGTGATGTGAGTTAAAAGAGTTTCTACAAATATGGAAAGTAAGACAGATTAAGGAACTCATCTGTGATCACTTAGTTAGCAAGTGGCAGAATCAGTATTTTAACCCACGTTTTCAGAGTTCAAAGACCACACATTTAATCACTAAGTATATGCCTCATGTGCTATACTGCTTTGCAAATTAAAAGGACTTTTTCACCCATTCATGTGTGTCGTAAAGGATCACTTTGAAACAGGAAAAGAAATTAGCATAATTTCCATTTTATAGATAAACAGGTAGAGCTGGGATGCAAACACAGGTGTTCTCACTTCAGTTAAGACTACTTGCATTGCATTACCCTGCTCTGCTTCATGATAAGTTCTAATGCAGGGGTTCTTTTTTTTTTTAACAGGATTTAAAAAAAAATTTTTCTTAAGATACTTAAATTACATAAATGTTACACAAAAAATATAGGGATTCCCACACTCCCCACCTCCCACACCTCCCATAACCTCCCACATATACATTCTTCATTAGTGTGGCACATTAATTGCAATTGATAAACACATCCTGAGGCTTTGCCATTAAGCATGGACCATAGTTCACATTGTAGACCACACTCTCTTCCACACAGTTCTGCATGGTATATGATGGTATAAAATGGCCTATATCTGTCATTGCAGTGTCACTCAGGACAATTCCCAAGTCCCGAGAAAGCCCCGATATTACCCTCTCCCTGCCCCCAGAGCCTCCAATGGCCACTGGCTCCACATCAATGTTGTAATTTCTTCCATTGCTTGAACCATCATATGTCTATAGTAGAATATCAGTAAGTCCACTAAAGTCCATAGCTCTTCCCCCCATCCTGAGGAGTCTGGGATGGTGATGTCCACTCCACCTCCAATTGAAAGGGGGCTTATATCCTGTGGGGAAGATGGATGGGATTATCCTGCCTGCAGCTGCAGACTCTCTCCATTCCCTGGGATGGCCGTTGTCCATCATCATCTCCGCTCCCCACCCCCGGTTGTCCTAGGTGAGTCCAATGAGCTGTAGAGTAGGAGTTGCTGCTCCACCAAGGTTCCAGGCCCAGCTGGCACATGGACAGCCCAAAGACTCAAGTTTCTGGACGTACACCTATAAACTCCAGCATCAAGTATAAGTTTGAACAGAAGGGACAGATGAGCCGTGTGTAGGGAAGACATAGTTGAGTCCAACTGTCACTCTCAGGAGCACAAACTCCAAAGTAGGGCCCACTGGCAAGGCACCAAACTCCAGAGCTATCCGCCCTGACATAGGACCTGGGTGTCTCCAGAGCCCTCAGGAGCCCCACTATTTGGGGTGATATCTACTTTGGAATTCTATGAGATCCTACTGAGATGTGCATAAGCATTACCTCTGGGGTGACATGCCAACTCATTTTGAAGTCTCTTAGCCACATAAACTCATTAGTCTTTACCTTTTCCCCCTTTGATTCGAGGTCTTTTTCCAGTTGCCTTGCCAGTTGGTACTTGGTAGCAATCCCTCGGTGCCAGGGGTTCTTAACCTTTTTTTCTTCCACAGACCCTTTTGCCAATCAGGTGAAAAACCAAGAACTCCTTCTCAGAATGTAGTGGCAGATAGTTTTATGATACTCAATATTGGTATGTCTTTAAATTAAATTTTAGGATTATTCAAAATTAATTCAAGCTCACAAACCCCCTGAAATCTTTTCACAGACCCCTTGGGGGTCCATGGACCCCTTGTTAAGAACCCCTGTTCTAATAGTAGCAATGGCCAGTTCTGGTTAAAAACACACAATTTTATAAAACTGCATATTGTGCAGATGAGCCAACGCCATGCTATTTTCATAATGTAATGTTGCCAAGAATTTAATATAACCCAGTAATCACACAGCAATTTCACAACATGAGACACAAGCAAACAAACCCATGGGAAAACAAATCTGATAAGTGTGCACAATTAAAGCCAGGTCAAGAGACAGGAGGAAGAGGAGAGGAGAATGTTACCTAACCCAGGCTACTGAGAGCACAAGGAATATTTTTGCATTTTGGTTATTACCATTCCAAAAATTATTCAGAGTCATGGGGGCAGAGAACTGTCCTAAAAACTCAGAGTTTTCAGCCCCAAAGCAACAAATCTTTTGGGAAATTTAACAAAGACCCACAGATTTCTTATTTGGCAGACATTACTGTCCACAAAACATGGGTCAAATTCTAATCCTTCTATGCAACCATTTTCAAAAACTTGCCCTCAGTGCCCCTCTGCAGAGTTATCTCTTGCCAATTCCTGTCTCTTGGATCAGTAACTATTTCCTTAGCATAGAGTGCTACTTCACAGCATCAGGACTCCCTCTGCTCAGGCTATATGCTCTGACTGCATCTCCTTTATCCTTTTGTCCTACTTCATGGCATTTTGAAATATTCCCTCAAGGCACATGTTGACTATCCTTTCTTCCTCTTCTGAGCATTTTCCTCAATTCTTTAAGCAGGTTGTAATCCACAATGCTCTCAGTGATGTTGATAGATTATTCTCTTGTGGTATCAAAAAAACCTCAGTTCCACAATATTCCTAGTCATAGATAGATGGCAGGTGTGGGGTACAGTGTGGAAGGTATGAGGATAAGAGAAAATCCCTGTCCCTGAGTAGCACACCTTCTACTTGAAAGATAAAAATATAACCAGAAAATTTCAATATTATGTGACTAAATGTTATCAAAGCATTACATGCAGATTGCCACGGTAACACAAAAGATGGATACCTTGTTAAGGAGAACCCCTTTACAGAGTTTTGAAAGATGAGTAAGTAACATATGTATTGGTTTACATGCTTACTTGAGCAACCCTTGATTGCAGTTCCATTTCCTACCTTTATAACCCTGAAAGATGCCCAGCCAAATCTACAGCAAAATAAGTTATTAATTACTGTTTGTTTGTTGAATGAATGGATTTCTTGTTAGATACTTTGCCTAATGGATTCAGATAGCTCAAGCGGATCAGTGTTCATTTTCACTGACCAACTCACTTCACCGAAAAGTGAAGATAGGCTTTTAAAGACAAGAAAAGATATTGTCTTTCATGGTTTACACCCTTTTTCAAATAAAATTGCATTTCATCATCAACTAACCCTTTTGCAGGTATTTTATCTCCATTTACACACAATAAGCTAAAGTTCAGAAAGGTTCACACAGCTGATAAGGGGCCAAGCCACAGTCAGAACCTGAATGTCCTGAAGTCAAGTTCCATGTTCTTTCCACTTTATCACAGCTACTTCCTCTGAATAGCTCTGACCTCGAGTGGATCTGCAAGGTCTGCTTCTGCTAAACCAGTTTCATCAGAGGATTAAAAGTCCAAGGGCTACAAAATATCCCCAGAGCCAAAGGATATGTTCAGTTGAGGGAAGGAGGGGATGAGACAACTAACAAGTATTGTTTATTAATATTATTCCCATTCCCTTATCTTATTTCAGTGGTCAAAACAGGACAGCTGCCAAATCCTGCCAAGTCTAGTGTAGCTCATTTTCCCTCTGCACAAGTTACCTTCCCTGCTAGTCTGTCCCTTTAATGACTTGCCACTGGAAAAGAATAAAAAGTCACCTCGCAGCAGAGAGATAGAGGACAAAGCATGGCAGCTGGTTGGCTAGGAGAGAAGGGGAAACCTTGTGGAGCCCTCCAGAAAGAAACCCTCTCTTTCTCCTAGAACTATCACCCAGGTCACATTATTTTATCAGTCACATGAAGCAGAGGACATAATATGATCTCTAAATAAGCAAATTGCCTTCATTTCTAGCCCTTTCAGCAGAACCTCATTACACTTCTTATCTTTCCCAACAACTTGCTTGTGCCTGGAGCTTGTGTCTTCTCTGGAATAACAAATTTCACTGGAATACATTCACCTTCAACAACTCTCATTTTAAAAGGAAAGCCAATCATTTTTTTTTTTTTTTTTTATTATGGGTAAAAATCAAAATTCTCACAATACATACAAACATTTGCAAAATGATATATAAATATATATGCATATATGTGAATTTGCTTACAAAAATGTTATTTATATATATATATATACATATATTTTAAGAGGTGCTTAGATTACCCAAAATATTACACGGAACCCACTGGGATTCCCATGTTGCCCACCTCCCACACCTCCCATCACATCCCACACAAACATCTCCCACAGTGTGGCCCACCACCCTCAATGAACTTACGCATCCTGGAGCCTTGCCACCAACCATAGACCACAGTTCACACTGTAGAGCACACTCTCTCCCACTCAGTTCTGAGTGGTGTGTGCTGATTTAAAATGGCCTACATCCGTTGCCACAACAGTACTCAGGACAACCTCCAACTCCCAAAGAAGCCACTGTATTTCAACTGCTCGTCCCCTCCCTACCCCAAAAGTGTCAAGTGGCCACTGGCTCCACCTCATTGTTATAATTTCTTGCATTGCTAGAATCACCATATGTGAACAACAGAATACCATCAAGTCCACTCTAGTCCATAGTTCTTCCCCCAATCCTGAGGGGACTGGGATGGTGATGTCCACTCCAACTCCAAGTGAGAGGGGGCTTATATCCCATGGATATGGTGGGTGGGATGATCCTGCCTGCAGATGCAGGCCCTCTCCAATCCCTGGGATGGCCATTTCCCATCGTTGTCTCCTCACCAGGTGACTTGGATGAGTCCATTGAGTTGTAGGGTAGGAGTTGCAGCTCCACCTAGATTTCATACACACCTGGCACATAGGTAGGCGGGAGGCTCCAGTCTCTGGAAGTATAACTAAAAACTCCAGCATCGCATATAGGTTTGAATAGAAGGGACTGGTGAACCATGTGCAGGGAGGACTTATTTGAGTCTAATTCTGTCACTCTCAGGAGCACAAATTCCAAAATAGAACCCACTGATAAGGCATCAGTCTCTGGGGCTATCCCCCCTTATATAGGACCAGGGTGTCTCCAGAGCTCTCAGGAACCCCACTGAGTGGGGTGATAGGCACTTAGATGTTCTGTGAGCTCCTACTGAGGTGTGCGTAAGAGTTACCTCTGGGATGACCTCCCGACTCTCGTTGAAGTCTCTTAGCCACTTGAACTCATTTGTCTTTACCATTTCCCCCTTTTACTCAAGGTCTTTTTCCAGTTTTGTTGCCAGTTGGCACTTGGGAAAAGTTTTCAATTAGCAATAATCATGCCTCGGATAAACCGAGTATCGGCTACGATACTACCACTGTGCAAAGCTGCCAGTTGGCACTTGGTATTAATCCCTCGTTGCCAGGGAGGCTCATCCCCGGGAGTCATGTCCCACGTTGGGGGAAAGGTAATGCAATCATATGCTGAGTTTGGCTTAGAGAGAGGCCACATTTGAGCAATAAGGAGGCTCTCAGGAGTCAACCCTTAGGCACCCCACAACTGCAGGCTAAGTCTCATTTACAAGAGCAAAGACTCACAAGGGTAGTCATCAATAAAAAAAAAAAAAAAAAAACATCAGTGGGTCATCCTATTTTGACAGGCACTGTCCCTACACTCAGAGGACTATTGTTGCTCCCTTGGAGACTGTGGCAGTGCTCTCCAGGCTAGGAATTCAGATTCCCTCATTTATTGTGTGATTATCCACCCATCGTGACCATGCCCCATCCCCCGATTCTTTGAATGATTTTGTATATCTTTCATATATATTCGGATGAACCAATCCCCACGAAATCCCTCCCAGACACCCCCCCAATAATCCGCCGCAGTACCCATTGTAACCCTTCTGTGATCCAAATCCTCCATGAACATTTAGTCCATAAAATAATCAAATACACTTACTAGGAAAAAGAAACAAGTGTGATAAGCATACATGCAAGAGACAAACATAAGGAAACTCAGGGGGAAAAAAAAAAAGAGAGAGAAGGAAAAAAAACAAATAATCAAACGAAGAACAAAACAAAATAAAATATAATTAGTGGATTGGGACATTCAAAAAATGGGCAAAAAAGCAAAGGAAATGCCTTTAAAATATATATATATATATTCATTTTTTTTCCTTTCTCTTTTCTTTTTTCCCTTTTTTCCTTCCCTTTATCACTGTGTTATCGGATGTCTAGTGTGCCATGACACCTTCCTCCTCTCAATCCCCATTGTCTCCCAATTTTTTCATTTAATTTTCAAAGAAGTTTTAGGTCACAGCAAAGTCACACACGGAGTGCCGGAGACTCCCAGATACCAAACCACCCCCCCTTCCCCACCCCATATTAACCCCCCCCCCTTTTTTTTTTGGTTGTTCGCATTGTTATAACTGTTATGCAGATAGAAAAATATAGCAACAAAACATTTTCAGTGATTTACAGTATAGTTTACAATTTAGATGATACAGTTTAATAATTTTGATGATATTTACCATGTCCTGTGTCCATTACTGTAAGGTAATGAAAAACCTTCCCCATGACCACCAAACAACTCATTAGATCTTGACTGTTCCCTTCTTCCCAGCCCCCCAGGGCCCATGATACCCCCCTCTCCCAACCCATGGAATGTCAAGATTCACAGTTACATGCCCTGGGGATTTGAACCAGCACTTCCTAATCCACCCACCCCCCAGTGCTGCACCACCAAACCCAGGAACACCACCACTCATCTGCCCCATCCCCCAACATGCAACCACACTCTATCCCTTTACCATAGATTATGTCCATATGGGTGATGGCTGAAAGCCTGCTCTTCTCTTACTCTCCTTTGTTAACCTATCTTTCAGACAATGGTTCTCAGAGACTGCTCACTTTCCACAGTTCAGAT
The DNA here is from genome assembly GCA_026826555.1 of Tolypeutes matacus. Lineage (NCBI taxonomy): Eukaryota > Metazoa > Chordata > Mammalia > Cingulata > Chlamyphoridae > Tolypeutes > Tolypeutes matacus. Next base: position 17,976,138 of record JAKSZT010031676.1, read on the forward strand.
CAGTGAGGTCATATACTGTTCATCCTTCAGTGCCTGGCTTGCTTCACTCAACATAAGGTCTTCAAGATTCATCCACGTTATTCCATGTGTTAGCACTTTGTTCCTTCTTACAGCTGAGTAATATTCCATTGTATGTATGTGCCACATTTTGCTTATCCATTCGTCTGTTGATGGGCACCGGGGCTGATTCCAACTTTTGGCAATGGTGAACAATGCCGCTATAAACATTGGTGTGCATATATCTGTTTGTATTTTTGTTTTCAGTTCTTCTGGGTATATACCCAGTAGTGGAATTGCTGGATCATACGGAAGATCTATTGCTAATTTTCTGAGGAACCGCCAAACTGTCCTTCACAGTGGCTGGACCATACCGCAGTCCCACCAGCAGTGGATGAGGGTTCCTATTCCTCCACATCCTCTCCAACATTTAGTGTCTCCTGCTTTTTTAATAGCTGCCATTCTGATGGGTGTAAGATGGTATCTCATTGTAGTTTTTATTTGCATTTCCCTGATAGCAAGTGATGTTGAGCATTTTTTCATGTGCTTTTTAGCCATTTGTATTTCTTCCTTGGAGAAGTGTCTTTTCAGGTCACTTGCCCATTTTTTTTTTTTTTTTTTTTTATTGATAAATATATATATATTTTTTATTATGGGTAAAAATCAAAATTCTCACAATACATACAAACATCTGTAAAATGATATATAAATATATATGCATATATGTGTATTTGCTTACAAAAATGTTATTTATATATATATATGCATATATTTTAAGAGGTGCTTATGCAGGATATTAGGCTCCTATCAGATATATGGTTGCCGAATATTTTTTCCCATTGGGTAGGTTGCCTTTTTATTTTCTTAATAACATCCTTAGAGGTGCAGAAGTTTTTAATTTTGAGGAGATCCCATTTATCAATTTTTTCTCTTGCTGCTCGTGCTTTGGCTGTGAAGTTCATGAAACCATTTCCTATTACAAGGTCCTGTAGATGCTTCCCTACATTATCTTCCAAGGTTTTTATGGTTTTGGCTCTTATATTTAGATCTTTGATCCATCTTGAGTTGATTTTTGTATAAGATGTAAGATAGTATTCTTCTCTCATTCTTTTGGATATGGATATCCAGTTCTCCAAGCACCACTTGTTAAAGAGGCCACTCTCTCCCAGCTGAGTGGGTTTCGTGGCCTTGTCAAATATCAGATGACTGTATATGCGAGGATCTATATCAGAACTCTCAATCCGGTTCCATTGGTCAGTAGGTCTATCCTTGTGCCAATACCATGCAGTTTTGATCACTGTAGCTTTGTAGTATGTTTTAAAATCCCAATCATTTTTTAATGTGCCTGCTCTCTTCTTCCAAGGCTTTACGAGTCTTAGGGGGAAGAAGAATCATGCATAGAGAAACATTCAGTCATTCATCATTAAATCATTTTCCCAATAATATTTGGAAGTAATTAAGAGTATGGTCTTTGGTATCACACTGACCTAAGTTCTAGTCCTGATTCCTCCACTTAATAGTTGTTGGTCAAGTTATTTTATATTGCTATGGGTCTTAATTTTCCGAGTTGCTATCACAAATGCCATACAAGGGGATGGCTTAATCATTGAGAATTTATTGGCTTAGTTTCCAGGTTGAGAATACCAAAATCAAAGTGTCAGTAAAGCAATGCTTTTTGGTGCTGGTTGCCAGCAACCCTTGGGGTTCCTTGGCTTGTATAACTGCCTCACGTTACATGACCATGTTCTCTCCTTTCTCTTCCTGGTTCTATGACTTTAGAGTTCTGTTGACATGCAGCTGTCAGCTCCTCACAGTGGCCTTCAATGATTTCTGGTTTCTGGGTTCTTTTTGCTTTTTTTTTTTTTTTTTTTTGAGGTACCAGGACTGGGGATTGAACCTGGGTCCTCTTGTGTGGGAAGCCAATGCTCAACCATTGAGCCACACAGGCTCCTCCAAGTTGGTTTTTTTTATTTGCTTACTTGTTGTTTTTTAGGAGGCACTGGGAAACAAACCCTGGACCTCACATGTGAGAAGCAAGTGCTCAACCAATTTGAGCCACATCTGCTCCTCCCAGTTTCTTCACCTTGTAAGGCCTCCTGTAATCTGGATTAAGGCCACCTTACTTCAGTGAAGGCTATAATTGAACTAAAAATAACATTTTCAAGAGGTTGTCAAAAAAAAAAAAAAACTGCACCAGACATTGTGAAATAAGCAAGATGACTTTACTCAGGAGCTATAACAAGGTAGACAAAGTAGATTTCAATTCCAAGGAAACAAAGGAGAGCAAGCTTTTTGAAGGCTGGGTATGGGTTAGAGAGAAAGAAGTGAAAGATAATAAAGGAAATTGATCACTGAGGTGGGTGAGAGATTTACTAAGATTTTTACACTTGGAAAATTTTAGAATGTTTTCCCTCGAGATGATTAGGCCACCTGGAGAATGAGGGCTGGGGGAGAGGAGGAAGGAGATAAAGAAGTGCCTCCCTAGGAGTCTCGGAGGATCCTGGATAACCCAGGTGAGAGGGAGAGGGGAGGTGGAGTTCAAGGGCAAGACTGATACTTAGAACAGTGAGGGTCTGAAGTTGTCTTTTTTCCTTTTTATTTCCTATAGTCCAAGTTGTTTTCCTCTGCAGCCCACAGCTGCAAGATGAGTTTCAAGGTCTTCAGGTTGGGCAAGGAAATGGGTCGAGGCATGTGAGGAGTAAGACTGGCAATTGGCCACGAGAAAAAATATAAATCTTGGTCAAGGTCCTCTTTGCAATAGGTATGCAGAAATAGGTTAAGAACATGCCCATGTTTGGGTGCTTAATTCAATCTACCACACTCTGTAGAATATAGATAATACTATTACATTAAGAATGCCTATTGCATGGTGAAAATCACCTGGGAAAATGTGTATGAAGTATTTTGTGTTGCACCTGTTATAGAGTAAGTAATCAATGACTGCTGACTGTTGAATGTATTGGAGTGTGTAAGTCTGGCACTGTCTTGGTTTCTTAAGAGCTAGAGCTGAATAAGACTCCATCTCTAATTTCAAGGATAATGGATAATTACAAAACAGAGAAATGAAAATTATAATATAGAAAGTGTTAAGATATAGGTACACAGATGACCCAAAGAAAGAAGTCATCAGTTTAGTCCAATGTGCCCTTCCCCAGAGCACCTCCATTACCTTGCTCTTACAGAGTCTTCCTAATAAAACATATTATCTGTATCCTCCAGGGAGCTGTGCTTCTTGAGGGCAAGAGTTTTTTCTCTTCATATCCTGTTCTTTTCTGAATATTCACTGCCTAGCCCATAGCCTACATAGAAGGTTTTCAGTAAATATTGGACGAATGAATGGTGGCAGGTGATGTGTAAAACATGTTCTGATATAATGAAGAGACAATTCAGGTTTGAGTAGGTTTATACAGAAATAAAGGAAGAGGGGATCTAGTATGCTAGAATAAGAAATTTGAACTTTATCATGTAAAACCATTGAAAGTTCTAGAAGAAAGAAGAAACAACAAAAGAGCCATTTTAATTTGAATCTAGTATACAAAATAAAATGGGCAAACGTGAAGAAGATGGACCAGTTGAGAGTCTGAGCCAAAGCGATAGAATGGAAACTAAGGGACAGTTTTGAAGTGCCTCCTTAGATGGATGTGTGATAAGACTTTGTGACTAGGTATGGAAGCAAGGAAGTGGGAGGGACCAAGTTTGAATCTGATAATTAGAGTGGTCTTGTCAAACAGAGGTTTTGAGCACCTGTCTCCTAGGAAAGAGGTCTCCAAACTAAAAGGCTGCCCTTAATTTCAACATTTTTTACCTACTCCTGTTCCTCTTTCAGATAAGAGCTGGAAAGAGCTACCCCACAGAAGTCAATGATAAAAAGCTTCTTCCTAACAAAAAAGAGGAGGGAGACATTAAAGTTGAATAACAGGTCATCATCTCTCATTTCTGGGAGCAGCCATCCTTCCATCCACCTTCCATCCATTCACTCAATTTTCCATCCATTTATCCATCTAAAACGCATTTCTTGAGTACCTACCTCCAGCCAAGCACTGTTCCCCTTCCTAAATGTTCTGTAATGACAGGCAGTTTGCTGCTCCCTGTGAATCACGTGACTGCAATAGCAACAGCACAAAGTGTAGAATGATCTTAAGTATTTTTTTATTACATTGATTGGTTCTGTTTCTTCACGGGGGACAGCCGTAAATTGCTCTTTTAAATTTAGCTTTGAGAGAACATAATTTCAGCTCTAAGTGCAGAAATTGAACTGCTTTCAAGGATAGCAAAATGATGGCAGTATCCTGGTGCTAAAACACAATGACAAGCTAAAATACAAGGCACCATTCCATCGCCCTCTGGGAACTGTATATCCATGCCTAGAAGGGCAGGATGCTTTGTGAGCGCTGTGCCTAAACAGTTACCGAGTCTCCTCTTTCTATCTATAAAGCAGAGATGATAATGTATGCCTAACTAACAGGGTTGGTGGAAGGATCACAAGAGATGATGCCTGTGAATGGACTGTGGAAAATACACTTGTGTAAGGGAGTATTACTGTTATCACGGAAATTTGCTTTTTGAGAGTATTATTTGTCAAGAGGATTCTCTGAGTCACTCTTACTCCATTATATTCGACTGAAAATGTGAGGTAAACAATGTTAATCCAGGGAATAGTTCAATTGACAGGTTAATTTTGTTCGTATCCAGCTTAGGGACCCTATAATAGATGTTTAATTTTGTAGTTTGCTCGTCCTTAAAACAGGATGATCCTAATGCATGTCTTAGAATACTGTGGTAAGCCTTAAAGTCTGGCAACACTCCACAAATCCATCAGCCTTGAAAATACTTGGCCACATTTCAGGTTCCAGTGTGAGCTTCACTTCTTATCATTTCCTGGGAGCGCCAGCCCTCACCTGGGATTCTAATCATTCTACTTCTCTGCTCTCTGCAGATTTCTGTTACATTTCTATCAGACTCCCGTAATCCACTCTCCTTACTTATTTTTTTATCTCCTGCCTGTCGTCTATCCCCTTACAATGATGTCTCATTTGAACTTGTAGCCCTGGCAATTAGCTTAATGCCTACACAAAGCAGATATTTAATAAATGTTTGCTGAAATAAATTAAATGAATAAAAAATATATATGAGAATGGATTGTACTGGGTCCTTTGTATAGGAGAGTTAGTAGTTATTAATTCTGAATCTTATTTATTAAATGTTACAGTGTGTGGGTGAATTCATGGCAAGGGAAAAATGAGAATACTTTTGACTGAGAACAAAGACTTCTATAATCTCTGTAACTCAGTATTTCTCAACTGGAAGCGATTTTATTCCCCAGGGGACATGTAAACTGCTAAGAATATCAGGAAATGTGTTGGAAGTTTTATGAAAAAACTATTGATAGGTATAAAAGAAGATTTTTTTAAGGGAGAAACTAAATATTTCAAAAGTGTCAGTTCTACCTAAATTAATTTGTGGACTAGTGTAATCTTAATTAAAATTCCAATGATATTTTTAACATATTAAAACGGTTCTGTCATTCACCTAGACCACTTCACAGTTAAAAATAGCTAAGAGAAATTTGAAAATGATAAATGATATGAGAATTGACTTACTAAATATTAAAACTTATAGCCATTTTAAAAATGTGGATAGAAACCAAAAGGAATAACAGTAGAATAGAAAAAAGAATCCAGAAACAGATCCAATTGTATACAAAAACTTGGTAAATGATAAAGAAATTATACAAATCAAGGAGAAATGTTGGAAAATCAAGTCAGCTAACCTCTTACATGAAAATAAATTCTGGTTTAAAGAGTTAAATCTATGAATAGATAGATCAAAATGTAAATGGATATATATATATATATATATATATATATATATATATTTTTTTTTTTTTTTTTAAATAGGGTGAGTTGGGGGAAAAATACACCAAATGTAAGACAGTGACTATAGTTAGTAGTGATATTTTGAAGATGCTCTTGCATAGTTTGTAACAAATGTTTCACAGCAATGCAAGGTGTTGATGGAGGGGTGATATATGGGACCCTTGTATGATGTTATGCATCATACAATGTTTGGTACATTCTTAATGTTTACTATACATTTATTGTTTATGCATGTTCATGTATGAATTATATACTTCAATGAAAATACATTTAAAATATTTTTAAATGTAAATGAATACTTTATCATTTTTCTATGGATATGGACTTCATGAACATAAAAGTCATGGAAGAAATAAAAATGGAACAGATTAATATATTTGCTACATGACATTGGCTACTTTAAATTAGTAAATGCTTACTTTGTGTCAGGAATAATTCTATGTGTTTCAAATGTATTAATTTGATGAAATCTCATCACCCGTCATGAGCTAGGTGCAGTTAAGATAACCATTTTATAGAGGAGAAAACTAAGGCAGAGAGAGGGTAAAGGAAATTGAGCAAGATCAGACAGCATGGAAATCAAAGAGTCAGGATTCAAATCCAGAAAATCATATAACAGGACCTCTGTCCTTTATCACTGTGCTCTTTGAACAGCTACAAAAACATGTGAAATCATGCACATCAAAAATAAAATCCATAAAATAACAAATAACAAATTGAGGAAAATATTTTCAACAAATATGACTGCAAAGTAATATCTTTTATATTAGTCCTTCCTCTTTTGCCCTACCAAAAAGACAGCACTCAAATGGAAAATAAATGAGCAATACTATCATCAGAAACTTCAGAAAGTCAGAATTGGAAATGAACTATAAACAAGAAAATACATTTATTCTCACTAGGAATCAAACAAAACATTGACATGTTATTTCCCATCAAATCAGGGCACAATTATTGGTATATTGGTACAAGTTTTCTAGAAAGCAATCCGTCTGTAGCTATCAAGAATATTTTAAAAATTCAAAATCTATTAATTCTATTAGCCAACTGTCTTTTGGAAATATTTTGAGATGTAAAGAATCATATAAGAATAAATTCATGGAAGCAACATTAATAAAAGATAAACAAAGTGTGAAATAAGGGATGGGTAATTCAATCATGTGATACCTATAGCATAACCTTCTGAATCATGTTTTCATGAAATATTTAATAATATGGGAAAATGTCCCTGACAGAAAGGTGACTGAGATATAGCAACAGTCATCCTGTAGAGTCATTATAAGATATTATAACAATGTCCAATAACAGACAAAATAAGCTTTGACTGCTGCCTCTTACAAACTGTGTCTAAAGCCCCCAAGACCGCAGAGCTTTGAGGGTTGATATACTGTCGTGCTCGCTTTCCTTTGTGCCTCTCAGTCCCAGTTGATTGATTGGAATTGCATGTTAAGTTTTGGAGAAGTCATGGGAACCAGAAAGAAAGTGGAAAGGCGAAGCTGTCCATCCCATCTGTGGTTTGGTCTCTCCAATCCTTTTTTCAATTCTTATTGCCACTGAAAAAGTTACCTGGATTGTGACAACAGGTCCTTATTGCTTTCCTTTTCCCCCTTCTCTTCTTCCTCCCTCTCCTCCCTTTGTTTTAGGTAGACCTTTTCTCCCAGTCTTGGACCTCTTCACAGTTTCCAGAACATTGTCCTTAAATGGAAAGCAAAATAAAAGAATGTTCAAAATTTTCATCAAGGCTTCGTTGCTAAGCAACCACCTCCTTTGCCTCTAAGTATATGGAATATGACATTGCTTGGAATGTATTTTCAGGCCTCATCTTAATACAAAGGAGCAAGGAAGGGGGTGCAGGGAGGGGGTGAGAGAGGAGGTGTAAGTATAGAAACCTTTAGATTGAAAAATGTAGAGATATAATATGAAGGGAAGAGAAACCAACAAAACCCACCATGGAAGTTTCAACCCACCATCACCACATGGTGCCCAAAATTTCAAAATTGAACATTTCTTATATTGGCACATTGTTTGTGAGAACAAACATATGGTTATAAGCATATTCTTCCCTTCATTATGATTTGTATATTTCCTCTCTACAGGAAGATTTAAATGCACTGCTGACATGTATTTATGTTCACATAATAAGAAAGGAAGCAAAGAAGCATTATGATTGGACTTGCTCACAAGATACCACAGGCTCAAACCCCCCAATTTGTCTATATTCACAAGACTAGTAGATCTCAGGTTACGTACCTGCCTCTGTGTCTCCCTACAGTAGCATATAAGTAAAAACAGACAATGGTGTCTGTTGGCCAGAACAAGCTCAAACTTGCTTTCCACTTCACTGCCAAAGACAAGTACCTTTTTTTTTTTTTTTTTTTTTTGGGCAAAGACCTAGATTTTATTAGGCTAGGACCTAGATTGGGCAGCTTTTCCCAAGAAATGGAGTCTTAGCTGAAGTGTTAAGAATAAGCCTATACAGAGAAAAGCTTTTTGTTCTTCTTCCTAGCTGAGATGTTCTGGAGAAAACTATTAGGATCACACATCATCCAAGACTGTGCAGTTCCGGTAAATCAGGGTGGAGACAGCCATTTAGCTTAACTATGATTCTAGGGCCATCTCTAGCCTAGACACGAGAAGTTCTCCATCTGGTCCAGTTTACTCACCAGAGACTGCATTGGGTTTTGGGATCCATGACTTAGTCAACATTCAAGTAGTTGCTTTGTCACACAACAGGGAATTTTTGTGTGTGTGTATTTCCCTCTACGACTATGTACAGAGGGATGGCTGGTTGAGGACAGGATTTGGGTTTTCTGGCCAAGCCCACATTAACTTCATCACGATTCCCAATCATGTCACCTGGCAAAGCAATGGACCTGAGGAGAATCCAGAGGTTTAGGCTCTAGCCCTGACTTCACCATGAATAAGTAGTGTTGTCTTGGATGGTAAGTTAACCTCTCAGTGTGTCGTTTTTGTTTTTGTTTTTTGAGGTACCGGGGCCGGGCATTGAACCTGGGACCTCATATGTGGGAAGCTGGCACTCAACTACTGAGCCATATTGGCTCCCCTGAGTTGGGTTTTTTGTTTGTTTCCTTGTTGTTTGTCTTTGTTTTTAGGAGGCACCAGGAGCCAAACCCAGGACCTCCCATGTGGGAAGCAGGTGCTCAACCCCTTGAGCTACATCTGCTCCCTCATTTTTTTTAAATTATGTAATGAATAATGCATACAGGAGAAAGTAAAAAATATGTACCGAGTGATTCAAAATAATATTAAAAATAAAAAGCCATGTAACTAATATACAAATTAAGAAACAAACAATTTCAAGCACCTCAGAAGTCCCCAAATGTCCCCATATGGTCTTTCCCAATAACATCTCCCTACTTTCCCCTCCTCTCAAAATGTAACCATTATCCTGATTTCTTTTTTTTTTCAGGAGGTACCAAGGATTAAACCCGGGACATCGTTCGTGTGAAGCAGGCGCTTAACCACTGAGCTACACCTGCTCCCCTATCCTTATTTCATTTAAATCATTCTGTTACTTTTTCGGTAATGTTTATTTTTATTTAACATCAAATGTAGAAAAATTGCAAGAAGAGTACAAGGAAATGCTGTATATACATTACCCAGATTTATCATTTGCTTTATTTTGTCTCATTTACTTTATCATTATATACATACAATTTTTCTCTTCTGAACCATTTCAGAATAAGTTTGAGACATTTTATTTTTCTTATTTTTCTCTAAATTTGTCTGTTTTCTAAGAACAAGGGCATTCACAAGGGCATCCTCTTATATAATCACAGTACAATTATCCATAATTGGGAAATTTAATATTGTCCTAATCTATTTTTTAATCCACAGTCCATTTTCAAATCTCAACTGATTTAATCATATCCTAATAGCCTTTTTCCCAGTCCAGGATTCTATTCAGGCTCACACATTTCATTTATTTGTCAATTGCCCTTTGTCCCTGTTACAGATAGAATCATGTCCTCAACAAAGACAAGTTCAAGTCCTAACGGCTGGTCCTATGGCATGATATGGCATGATCCCATTTGTAAAGAGGATCTTTTAAGATATTATTAGGTAGAAATCCCTCAGTGCCAGGGAGGTGCTAAAGTCCTGAAGGAAAAAGAGGTGTAACGTGGGGGCATTTTCAGGACTTGGAATTGTCCTCAATGACATTGCAACGATAGATACAGGCCAATTTATATCCTACCAAAACCTACAGAATTGAGTGTAAGAGAGTATAAACTACAATGTAAACTATAATCCATGCTTAGTGGCAATGCTCCAAAATGTGTTCAATTGCAGTGAATGTACCATACTAATGAAGGAAGTTGTTAATGTGAGGAAAAGTGGGAGGTGTGGGGAGTGAGGCATATATGTCTCTGACCCTCACTCTTCTGGGAGTTGGTAAGCAGTGAGATAAAAATCTCTTAGATTTTTAATGTAACATTTTATGTAATCTAAGTATCTTTTAAAAATAAAAATAAATAATAATAAAAAAAGATATTATTAAGTAAGGTGAGGCAAACTGAATTCAGATGGACCTTAATCCAATATTATCTGAGTCCTTATAACCAGAGAAAATCTGAACACAGTATAGAAGACAGGAGGCAGATGGCTCTGTGATGGAGATAGATTCTCTTAGCAATGTTTGGTAGCTTTCAGTGTACAGGTATATATCACAATTTGTTAAATATATATCTAAACACTTTATGTTCCTCTTTTGAAGCTATTTTATATATTTTTATATTTCATTTTCCAAAAGTTCTCTGCCTTTATATAAAAATGCAATTAAGTTTTGTATATTGGCCTTGATGATCTCACTTAGTTCCATTAGTTGATTTGTGACTATTGTAGCTGCTTTATATACGTTACTTACACATATCAGTTAGGAATGCACTTGCAAGAAACAAAACTCAACTTGCAGTGGCTTAAAAAAAAGAGGCATTTTAACCTTACATCTTGAAAATATAGAATTTGATCCCTTTCAGCATTGGTTCGGTGTGTTGCTAATGTCAGAGTGGTGACTGTGAGATTCTCTTAGTCACAAGATGGCTTCAGCAGCTCCAGACATCACATCTTTGTTAAAGGCAGGAAGATGGGAAAAGAGGGAAGTGTCAGCCTCATCTGTCCATTAAAAAAGCAGAAACACTTCCAGGAACCCACCATCAGACTTCTGCTTTTATCACACCTTCCAAAAATGTGTTATCTTGACTACCTTTTACTGCAAGGGAGACCAGGAAAGCTAGTATCAAGTTCTTCCAGTCTTTAAAGTGGAAGATGCCAAGGGTGTAATGGATTTGAGAGTGAGAGCCAACAATGTCTACCACAATTACTTCATTTACTTCTCACACTAAAACTGTGCAGATGTTAACATAATCTCCATATTACAGGTGAGAAAATTGAGGTTTTGTAGGGAAAATAAATTGTCCAAGCAGACACAGCAAGTGTCTCGGAGAGTTAGAATTAAATCCTGCTCATTCTGATTCCAAAACCCCTGTTCTGCCTGTGAGTTCTGGCAGGCTGAGCCTTGCCTTTGAGCATGTATATACCCAGGCTGTCTATCTCTGACAGTCCTAAAAGCAGGCCCCTGCAAAACCTATAAGTTGGAAATATGAGAGGGAATATGTTAGAACCTCAGAAAGGTAGTTGCTTCTGTTAGGAAGCCTGGTATACCTAGGATGCTGCTAGGTGGAGGAGGTGGATAGAGGAGGTGCAGAGAGGGAAAAGCATAGAATTAAGGCCTTACTTTTTGTTCTAAATGGTACCTAGGGAACATGGCTGACAGGTTAGACATATAAATCTTAGCTCTCACTAAAACAACAAAGAAAAAGCCAGAGGCTGCCGTGGGGACCTGCTTTGGGGCACAGCAAACCAGGACACTGCTTACCAACTCCCAGAAGAGTGAGGGTCAGAGACATAAAGAAGCCAAAACAAGTAATTGTGAATTATTAAATCTCCCGGCTTCCGGGAAGGGCTCCCTCCCCCACCCCCAAGATATTAAGCGAGGGTAAAACTCCTGGCGAATTGTATCTAACTGAGAGTGGTGCAGACATCTACCTCCAGGGGAAGTGTTCTGAGTCATCTAGGAGGGTACTGGACAGATAAGGGAGACAGGAATAATTGGGTTTGCTTACCTCAGTGGCTGGAAGGGGCACACATACCCGGCCCTCAGGGCGGACAGACTAGGTGGAGACCCAGCCCCCTGCTCCAAACAGGAGTGTGACGGCAGATTCCCTGCGAGGGATAGAGGTCTGGGAAAGTGGAGAGTGATTCTTTTGCAGGGAGTTTAGCCAGGTGGGCTCCCCTTGAATATCGGAAGGGGCCCCGACTGGACAGGGAGAGGGGAGGGGGATTGTCTCAGACTGGTGGTCATGCCCAGCCACCTAGGTAAAGAGAGGAATTACATCAATGAGGAGGCAGAGACAGGCGGTGATCAGCACCCCTGCAGCTGACAGCAGGGGATCTAACCTGCCCAAGGGAAAAGGGGTGTATAGCTTTCTGAAAGGCTGATTAGCCTAAGGACTCACAATAGCTTAGTGGAAGAATTCCTGCCTAACACACATGAGGTCCTTGGTTCTATTTCTGGCTATTCCTTGAGAACAGATCCACCAGGTTATTAGGAATCCAGCTGAAACTTTATGACAGGGAACATATAGACATTTTCTTTGTATTAGATTTTCTTGGAGCTCTTTTTTTTTTTTTTTTTTTTTAAGGTCATTTTCTTTATTTCATTTACTTTACTCATTAAAACCCAGTTCAAAACCTGCAAGGGGCAGGCTGCAGGGTGAGTGATTGAGGAACACTAGCAGCCGAGAAGATCCTTAGGGGTCTAAGAAAGAAGGTTGTTTTTCCGTGTTTTTTTTTTTTTTTCCACTGTCTCCTTTTTTAAAAAAATGAGTTGCTGCTATCTTGTTCCTTGCTTGTTTTGTATCCCCTTCCTTTCTTTCTCTGCTTGTTTATTTTTCTTTTTTTATCTATTCTTTTAGCTACTGATCTAGTCTACCTAAGCTATTTCTTTTCACTCCTTCATCTTTATATCTTTTGTTTTCTATTGTTGTTCTTTTATTTGGCCTCCAATTTTTCTTGTTTGTATTTCTCCCTTTCTCCCTTTTTCTCTGAATACTTTCTCTTTTTTACTTTTTTCTTTCTTTCTTTTCTATTTTCTTTTTCCCTCTTCTTGCCATTCCAGCATTTTAATTAATTATATATTTTTTTTCTCTATTCTGTTTCTTGTTTCATTGTTTCTGTTCCACTTTACTAATCTTATAATTCTGTGCTTCTTACTCATGTTAATCTTTCAATTTCCTAGGTCTTGTATGTTTGCTCTCCTACCATTTACTATTACCATTATTATTATTATTCTCTTTGTCTTCCTATCTCATTCCTTTCCTCTGGTCCTAAATTTTTTCCTTTCAAAGGAACATAGGCAGATCTCTCTCACAAAAAAAAAAACGGCTGAGTGGGGCCAAGATCCTGCCCAAATGAGCTGTTTTGGGAACCCACAGAGTAGGAGGCTTTAGGGCATCGATCTGGAGGGAGCTGGATGAAGAGGTAAATTCCTCAAGGTGCTGCTGGCTTGATTCTTGGTTACTGTGTTTCCTCTTCCTTGATTTCCCCTTTTCTGTGTATACCGATTTTGTATACCAACGCTATCTCTTTTCCTTCCCTCATCATTCTATCTTCTGCTTTCTGTTGTTGTTCTTACATTCCACCTCTCTTTGTTTAGTCCTCAATTTTTCTGGTTTTTATTTCTACTTCATCTACCCTGTTTTCTTCCTTTTATTAACCTTTTCTCTTTTTGTCTTTTCTTTTCTCTTTCTCTCTCTCCTCATCATTCAGGCCTATTAATTTAGTCTATATATTTTTCTCTATTTGGTTTCCCATTTCATTGTTGGTACTCCACTTTGTTATTCCTATTACTCTACACTCCTTACATGAGTTAAATATTCATTTTTGAAGGTCTTTAACAGTTCCTCTTCTAACAATTACTATTATTATTTCTATCATCCTTTTACATTTCTTACCTCTTTCACTTTCTCTGGCCATAATTTTTCCTCCAAGGGAGCATAGACAACAGCAAGGAAATAGAATAAGAGCAAAGTGTCAAAAAGAAAAGTTAACACACACACAAACACAACAATTAAATAAAACCCTAGAGTAAAGAGAGAAGCTAATCAACTGAATAAACCCATCAAGATAAAAAGATGACCAGAGGACAACAAAAAATTTACAAACCGTACTAAGAAACAGGAAGACATGGCCCAATCCAATGAACAAACTAAAAACCAGGGAGAGGTGCAGAACATCAAACAACTAATCAAAGTTGTCCAAATAAACATCATGGACCAACTTAATGAAGTGAAGGAAGAAATTAAGGATATTAAGAAGACACTGGGAGAACATACTGAAGAAACTGTAAACATACATAAAAAGATAACAGATATGATGGTGATGGATGGCACAATCCAAGAATTCAAAAAGAAACTGGAAGCACATACAATAGGTTTGAACAGGTGGAGGAAAGAATTAGTGATGTGGAAGACAGTACATCTGAAATCAAACAGATAGTAGAACAGATAGATAAAAAGATAGAAAAAATCCAGCAGGGATTTAAGGATTTGAATGACAACACAAAATGTACAAACATACACATTACAGGAGAACTTTCAGAAGGAGTGTTGGAGGAAATAATGGTTGAAAAATTCCCAGCCTTATTGAGGGAGATGTATATACAAGTCCAGGAAGCACAGCGCACCCCAAACAATATAAATCCAAGACATATACTTGTCAGACTGTCCAATGCTCTAGACAAAGAGAAAATACTGAAAGCAGCAAGAGGAAAAAGAACCATCACATACAAGGGAAGCTCAATAAGATTAAGTGCTGATTTCTCATCTGAAACCCTGGAGGCAAAAAGGCAGTGGTATGACATAGTTAAGGTACTAATGGAAAAAATCTTCGAGCCAAGAATTCTCTATCCAGCAAAGCTGGAATTCAAAAATGATGTAGAGTTCAAAATGTTCACAGATAAACAGAAACTAAGAGAGTATGCCAATAAGAAACCTGCCCTTCAAGAAATACTAAAGGGAATTCTGCAGGTTGAAAGAAAAAAACAGGACAGGGAGAGTTGGAGGAGAGTGTAAGAACAACTAAAAAGTCAAAAAGAGGGAAAAAAAATAACATATACATAAACCCAAAGAAAATATGGCTAATGTAAGTAATTCCTTGAGAGTAATAACATTGATTGTTAATGAATTAAACTCAACAGGAGAGACACAGCCTGGCAGAAAGGATAAGGAAATATGATCCATCTATATGTTGTCTACAAGAAACCCATCTTAGACCTAGGGATTCAAGGATGCTGAAAGTGAATGGCTGGAAAACAATCCTACAATCAAAAAATAACCAAAAAAGGACAAGAGCTGCTATATTAATATCAGACAAAATAGACTTTAGTGCAAAACTATAGTAAGAGACATAGACAGACACTATATATTAGTGAAAGGCGCAATCTTTCAAGAAGAAAGAACAATCATAAACATTTATGCAACTAACAGTGGTGCCTCAAAATACATGAGGCAAACACTGGAAAAACTAAATGAAGAAATAGATGCCTCTACAATTATATTGAGGGAACTTTAATACACCATTATCACCATTAGACAGAACATCTCGACAAAGTAACAATAAAGAAACAAAGACTTTGATTAATACATTAGAGGTTCTGGATCTAATAGACATATACAGAACACTGCACCAAATACAGCAGGATATACATTCTTCTCGAGTGCACATGGATCATACTCCAGGATAGACTACATGCTAGGTCACAGAAAAAAAATCTCAATGAATTCATAAAGATTGAGATTATACAAAGCAATTTCTCTGACCACAATGGAATTAAATTGGAAATCAGTAAGGGCCAGAGAACCAGATTAGGCATAAAGATATAGAAGTTAAAAAACACACTCTTAGAAAAACAGTGGGTCAAGGAGGAAAACTCAAAAGAAATCAGTAACTATTTTGAAACAAATGAAAATGACAACACAACATATCAAAACCTATAGAATGCAGCAAAAGCTGGTCTGACAGGGAAATTCATAGCCATTAATGCATATATCAAA
The DNA here is from genome assembly GCA_026826555.1 of Tolypeutes matacus. Taxonomy (NCBI): domain Eukaryota; kingdom Metazoa; phylum Chordata; class Mammalia; order Cingulata; family Chlamyphoridae; genus Tolypeutes; species Tolypeutes matacus. Next base: position 17,992,144 of record JAKSZT010031676.1, read on the forward strand.
AAAGAAGAAAGAGCTGAAATTGAAGACCTAAATGCATACCCGGAGAAATTGGAAAAACAACAACAAACTAACCCCAAAGGAAGTAGAAAGAAGGAAAAAACAAAGATTAGAGCAGAACTAAATGAAATAGAAAATAAAAAAGCACTAGAAAAAATAAAACCAAAAGCTGTTTATTCGAGAAGATCAATAAAGTTGGCAATCCCTTTGCCAGACTAACAAAGAAAAAAAGAGAGAAGATGCAAATACACAAAATAAGAAATGAGGAAGAGGATATCACCACTGGCCCCACAGAAATAAAGAGTATCATAAGAGGATACTTTGAAAAATTATGTGCCAACAAGAATGATAACTTAGAAGAAATGGACAAATTCCTAGACACTCACAAGCAGCCTACACTGCTGAAAGAAGAAATTGATGAACTCAGCAGACCAATTACAAGTAAAGAAATAGATTCAGTCTTCAAAAACCTCCTAACTTAGAAGAGCTCAGGATCACACGTCTTCACAGGTGAATTCTACCAAATATTCCAGAAAGAACTAACACCAATCCTGCTTCAACTCTTCCAAAAAATAGAAGTAGAAGGAGCATTGCCTAACTCATTCTATGATGCCAACATTACCCTAATATTAAAGCCAAACAAAGATGTCACAAGAAAGGAAAATTACAGACCAATCTCTCTAATGAAACTAGATGCTAAAATCCTCAACAAAATACTTGCTAATTGCATTCAACAACATATCAAACAAATTATACACCATGACCAAGTGAATTTCCTCCCAGGTATGCAAAGATAGTTCAACATAAAATCAATCAATATAATACATCACATAAACAGATCGAAAGAAAAAAAATCACATGATCATCTCTATAGATGCAGAAAAAGCATTTGACAAAATACAGCACCCATTCCTGATAAAAATACAGCCAAAGGTAGGAATAGAAGGAAACTTTCTGAATATGATAAAGGGTATATATGAAAAACCCACACCTAACATCATCTTCAATGCTGAAATCCTAAAAGCTTTCCCTCTAAGATCGAGAACAATACGGGAATGCCCACTATCACCGCTCCTATTTAACATTATGTTAGAAGAACTTGCTCAAGCAGTGAGGCAAGAAAAAGATATAAAAGATATCCAAATTGGAAAGGAAGAAGTAAAAATTTCACTATTTGCAGATGACATGATCCTATACATAGAAAATCCTGAGAAATCTACAACAAAGCTTCTAGAACTTATAAATGAGATCAGTAAAGTCGCAGGCTATAAGATCAATGCTCAAAAATCAGTAGCATCTCTGTACACCAATAATGAGCAATCTGAGGAAGAAATCAAGAAAAAAATACCATTTACAATAGTAACTAAAAGACTCAAATAGCTAGGAATAAATTTAACTAAAGATATAAAGGACTGGAGAAGCGGCAAGATGGCGTTGGTGTAGGAGGGCGCACACTGCAAGCTCCCAGAGCAAGGTGGATTGGGGACGGGGTCCTGCCCGGGAGTCTGTGCTGTGCACGAGTGGAGTGAGAAGCTTGGGACATCTATCTGCGCGGATCGGCGGCGTGGACCGAACGGTGGAGATTCCTGAGTTTTGAGGCTGCCGGTGGAGGTTGGCACAGGCGGCTGAGCCCCGCGGTTACGGAAAAAATAAATAAAACGGCCATTTGGAGCCGCGGGCGGGGGCGAAAAAGTTTTATTTTCTGGGGAGCTGGCTGCCTGGCGCCCCTTGGACCTTGTGTGAACAGAGCAAACAAGCTAGTCAGCACCTGGTGAACCGGAGGGGGGATTTTGGTCAGGGAACGCAGCTGATTTCCCTAGGCACCCAGGGATAAGACCCGGGCCGCTGCGGAGCCAGGAGGAAGGCACACTTCCCAAAGAAGGGAGGGTTCGGTTGGAAGACAGGGGAGGGTATTTTATATTTTTAGACATCGATCTGGTTGCCTGCACCGCCCCATAGCTTTGGGGAGCAGATAAGCCGACCTGAAGCAACACCAGGCTGAGAGCAGACGCAAATCTGCACTCAAACTGATTTACTGAGCAGCCCGGTGACGCTGGAGCTCGGCGCCAGAAGGGGCGGAATCCGCCGTCTTCAGCACTCTTCACTGACTAACATCAGAGTTTCAGCTAACCTGGGGAGTCCGGAAAGTGGTACGTGCTTGATTAATTTCCACGGGCCCAGCTAGGGTCCCTTCCGTAAGGGGGTTGGTCTAGAAGAGGAATTATTTTGGGTCCTGCATTTGGCTAAAAAAAAAAAAAAAAAAAAAAGTGAGGTCACCTCAACAATTGAAAAATAAATTCTTTTTAATTTAGTTTAATACCTAAAAGCTGCTTCAGGACCTGCATATAGAACCCTGTGGGGAAATTCATTGATAAACACAAGTAGGCAGGAAGGATCCACGTGGACCCTAGGGGAATCACTGACCCTCCTTAGCTCTGTTTGACTGCTTGCCTGTGTGGATCATTGGTTTCTCTCTTTTACTTTCCGGTCTATTGCTATTATTCCCATTTTCCTCCCCCCTTCCTTTTTCCTTCTATTTTTTTTTTAAATAGGTGCTGCCAGCTGGTCGCTTATCTGCTGGGCTTCTTATTCAGTAATTTCCCACTCGCTGTATATATTGATTCTGTATTACAAACTATTGCTTATCCTTCCTGCATGTTTCTGCCTTCTGTTTTCTGTTGTGGCTCTTAGAGACAACATTTTTTCATAGGCCCACAACTTAAGGGTGTCAATTTATATCCCATCTATTTTGTTTCCTTCTTCTTTTTTCTTTTTTTTTTTTTTTTTTTT
>JAKSZT010031676.1:17997930-18090255 GCA_026826555.1 Tolypeutes matacus
ATCAGTCTCTGGGGCTATCCCCCCTTATATAGGACCAGGGTGTCTCCGGAGCTTTCAGGAACCCCACTGAGTTGGGTGATAGGCACTTAGATGTTCTATGAGCTCCTACTGAGGTGTGCATAAGAGTTACCTCTGGGATGACCTCCCGACTCTCTTTGAAGTCTCTTAGCCACTTGAACTCATTTGTCTTTACCATTTCCCCCTTTTATTCAAGGTCTTTTTCCAGTTGTGTTGCCAGTTGGCACTTGGAAAAAGTTTTCAATTAGCAATAATCGTGCCTCGGATAAACCTCATTGGCTACGATACTGCCACTGCACAAAGCTGCCAGTTGGCACTTGGTATTAATCCCTCGTTGCCAGGGAGGCTTATCCCCGGGAGTCATGTCCCACGTTGGGGGGAAGGTAATGCAATCATATGCTGAGTTTGGCTTAGAGAGAGGCCACATTTGAGCAATAAGGAGGCTCTCAGGTGGCAACCCTTAGGCACCCCACAACTGCAGGCTAAGTCTCATTTACAAGAGGAAAGACTCACAAGGGTAGTCATCAATAAAAAAAAAAACCAGAAAAACATCAGTGGGTCATCCTATTTTGACAGGGACTGTCCCTACACTCAGAGGACTATTGCTGCTCCCTTGGAGATTGTGGCAGAGCTCTCCAGGCTAGGAATTTAGATTCCCTCATTTATTGTGTGATTATCCACCCATCATGACCATGCCCCATCCCCCGATCCTTTGAATGATTTTGTATATCTTTCATGTATATTCAGTTGAACTAATCCCCACGAAACCCCCCCAGACACCCTCCCCCCAATAATCCCCCGCAGTACCCATTGTAACCCTTCTGTGATCCAAATCCTCCATGAACATTTAGTCCATAAAATAATCAAATACACTTACTAGGAAAAAGAAACAAGTAATTGTTTTAAATTGTCAGTTTATTCTGAAATTACACTAAGTGCTCTGGGCACAGACTGTGTCTCCAGTACTAAGCACAGTGTCTGACACACAATAGGCCCTCACAATTCTAGGGAGTAAGGGAGAAGTATAGTCATTTTACGGATTTTATTGACTCTCATTTTACTGAAATAGAGATGGATGCCCAGGGGACAGACAGCTGGCATTCAAACCCAGGTTTGAGTCTAAGAGTTATAGAATGACATCAACATTTCACATGCAAAGATAATTTGCACAAGAGGAGAAAATCATAGAATCATAGGAAAACTGGAGAGGGTGCTGGGTCTTTATCTTTTCTGTTCTATTTATTCCTCTTTAGGATTTTAGGCTGTAGTCTGCCTAGGTTATTTTTATCCCCCATCCCCTCATATATATAGTGGATATATTTTGGGAGTTTGTTAAGGTCATTGTCCTTTCTTTAGAAAGCGCCTCCCCACACTCCACTGTCATACTCCAGAAATGATAGAACAATGTTTGTATGAGGAGACTTGAACTCTCAGCTATAACTAACCCTGAACTGAATGATCAGATTCTCTTTTCAGGACTTAAACCAAGAGATCCAGGTGTTGTCAGATGGTCATGGGTAGGGGGTTTGTAAGATCATGTTCCAATCAGCGTCGTCACTAAGGCAACACGGAGCTCCATGCAAATTGATTATTGAGATTTCAGTAAGAGAGAGCCTTGCAGAGGAAGTGGTCCAGAGAGAGAGAGAGAGAGAAAAGAATGTGGTAAATTTCTAGCAGAGGCAAGAGACCATGTGGCTCCAGATAGACAGTTGGAAGGAGCTAGATGCTCAGAGATTCTCCAGTTCCCATGTGGCTCAACTCATTTCCTATCATTGCATTCTGTAAGTACTCCTGGTTCCTTGTGCTCAATCCTCCATGTCTTAAGCCAGCTTGAATCTGTTCCTTGAAACCTGAGACAGTGGGCACATGAAAGCAGTCTTGATATCAATAAGGCCATCTGCTGCCCCCCATTTCTCCCTGCCATTGAGATGACCCACAGCAAGCTGACCTGCAGACTGACTTATATTTCATTCAATTTTGGGCTAAATTTTTTCCCTCTTCCTTTACTGATATGTATGTTAATATAAAGTCTGAGTGTACAGTGAGACCAAATTTGAGCATCATTCAGAGTAAAAGATGAAATTCATTTGCACCCCAAGGCTGACAATGCCCCCACAGGTTTGCTATCTTTACCCAGACTTCCTGACTCTAGCTGCCAAGCCCCACACGAGATCCAAAGGAGCAGAATCAAGTGACATCTAGGCTCTGAGTATAATTTATTGCACAAAATTGGTCTGAGCAGCAGTCAGACCAATTATCAGCAGATTTGAACCCATGGAAATCATCCGGGAAACTGGGGATTTAGCCAAAAGATTCACTGAGTCCTGACAGCCCCATTAGTAAATCTGTCAATTCATCAAATCCATACAAGTTCACTGACTGACATAGCACATCAATAAAACACTCTGCCTAGAGACAAGAGGTGCCATGTGTGGGAACTATAGGTTTAGAGTCAGACTAGCTGGCCTTGAAACCTTTCCTTCTTACTTTTTCCTGAGTGAGTTTGGCAAATTTACTTAACCTTTCTGAGCCTCAGTTTCCTCATTTGTAGAATGAGGTTAGTAGTATCTATCTTAGAATGTTTTTATAGTATTAAAATGTATAATGCAGGAAAAGCGCATAGCAGAAAGCTTAACACATGGTAAATGCTCAATGATATATTTATTTTCATTCCCCATGTTTTAGTTTGCTAAAGGCTACTAAGCCAATATACCAGAAATGGGTTGCCTTTTACAATGGGGATTTATTAGCCTATAAGCTTACAGTTCTGAGGCTGAGAAAAATGCCCAAACGAAGGCACAGGCAAAGCACTCTTCCCGAAGCTCAGCTGCTGGTGCTCCTTGCCATGTGACAGGGCACAATGGCAGCTCTGCGGGTCCCTTACTTCTTCTTTGGACCACGTTGCCTTCAGCTTCTGGCTGTTCTGACTGTGGCTTTCTCTCTCAGCTTTTGGGGCCTCTCTCTGAGTCTCTTTGCTCCACTGATTCCAGCCTCTGGCCTCCCTAGGCCTCCTCCCTCAGCTTCTGGGTTCCTCTCTGTCTCTGCAGCTTTTTTATGTGCCTGCAGTTTTTTATTCCTCCATTTATAAAGGACTCTGGTGAGAGATTAAGACCCACCCTGGGCCACACAACCTAATCAAAGGCCATACCTGAAATAATTTCATTGAAAGCTTCCACCTACAATAGGTTTATGCATGCAGGAATAGGTTAACTTTAAGGATTTTTGGGGGTCCTCAAAAGCTTCGAACTGCCACACCCCATAATCAGTATCGAAGGCAACATAAGAGAGCAGAGCTGTGTCTTGCATGCTCCCTCACTTAAATCTGTTTTCCGCATAGCTGCCAACCAACAGCCCAATTAACACTTGGACCAAGCATTGGTGTGGGATGCTCTGTAGTTGCTCTCCCACGACAAGCTGATGTCTGCCAGCATTGTGTGCCACAACCAAGGCAGCCTCGTGGCACAACGGAGAGAAGACCTGGAATTTTGGGCTCAACTTGGGCCTCTCATTCATGAGAGGCAACGATCATCCCTGCTTCACAGAGTTGTGAGGATCACAGGAGAAATCGGCTGGGGAAGGAGAGGTTCAGATGAGGATGGGATTGAGATCAGAGCGCTGCTCTCGCAGGGAGGCAGTGATTGGATCTGCAGCTGCGAGCCATGCGTCACTCACAGGGCAAGTTAAGGATGAATTAGTGCAGAGTGGGGAGGCAGGATTGTTCATTGACTAATTAGTACCAGCATTGCATAGTCTTTTAGGGTCTTGTCGCTCAAAGTGTGGATAGACCAGCAGCATGGGCATTACCTGGGAGTTTCTTAGAAAGGACCCACTGAATAAAATCTGCATTTTAAACAAGCTCTCAGGTGATTCATATGCACATTGAAGTTTGAGAAGCACTGCGTTCTAGGAGAGACCATATGAAAGTGGCTTGTAGCTGGCTTCTAATATGAATAATGTCTCAAGTCTCAACACTGACCTCCTGTCAGTCAAGATGAGGGAAAACCCTTTTATTTTTATTTTTTATTTTTTTTTAAAGGAGAACTTTAAAAAAATATATTTTTATTTTTTATTTTTTAAACATACTTAGATTACGTAACAGTTACACAAAAGATATTGGGATTCCTATATGCCGGAAACTCTTTTAAAAATTTTGTTTAATCTTCTTTTGGGTCAAGTAATTCTCTTCAGCTCCCTTTATGTATAAAAATGAGTTAGGTTTCAACTGAAGGAAAACACATTTATTTCATTAGCACCACTGACAGCAATAGGTTCATCTGACCTGAGAATGAGGATGCAGAGGAGAGAGGGAGCTGGACCTATGGGAGAGCTAGTATTTTCTCTCTCTAGTAGAAGCTCTTTGAGAAGTCTTATTATCACTACTTTACAGATCAGAAACAGGCTCTGAGAGGTTGAGTAGCTGGCTGGCTTCACATAAGGGAGGAGGTGGAATTTAAGTGCAGTTCTCCCTGCATTATGCTGTTCCAGTTACCATTGCTGCTACCAAGTTAATGCAAAATTGAGAATCGTAAAAACAGCATTGGATGATTTCTGTAGGTCAGGAATTTCAGACATGGCATGGTGGGATTGCTTTGTCTCACTCCTTAAGGGTCAGGTGGGACGCCGTGTCTGGGGCAGGGCTCACGTGAGGGCATCTCCACTCACATGTCTGGTGGTTGATGCTGGTCATCAGCTAGGACCTTAGTGGGTGCTATTGAACAGAACACCTCCATGTGGCCATTCCATGTGGCCTGGGCTTCGTTCTAACAGCCACAGTTAGCCTCAGGGCAGTAAGTCTTCTGACTTGGTGGCTCAGGGCCACCAGGGAACAAGGCAGAAGCTGTGCTGCATTTTCTGCTTGAGCCTCAGAAATCTCATAGCTACTGTTTCACAATCTTGTATTGGTTACAGGTAAATCACAAGCCCGCTCAGATTCAAGGGGAGGGGACAAAGATCCCTCTAGTTTGATGGGACCCCTGTGGAGTACACTTTGATGGGAGATGGTAGGTCACTAGAATCAATTTTTTTTCCTACCCACTGTTGCCCAGGACCACCTGTATTTAGTAGTAAAACATCATCTGTACCTCAGGCCAGGCCACATCTGAAGGCACAGGCTGCCTTGGTGACATCTTCCTGCTGTTTTTGTAGGTTTTGCCAAAGTAAGTAGAACGTCCAATCTCTGGGATACATCAGCAGGAGCTAGAAAGAGAGCCTGGTATCCCAGTTAGAGCTGCTCGCAGGGACTGAATAAAGCAAGGGGAGGCCTCTGGGTCTTCTGGAATGAAAATTCCACGTGAGAGGTGGGCATAGGGGATGTTGAAAGACACTCATCCCATTACTTTTCTGGATTCTCCTGCTTTGGGTACTTTCTTGAGCTGTTTTACTTTGAAAAGAAAAACCTTTTGTTTTCTAAGATAGCGTTGCTTCTTAGTTTATTAGAGCTTAAGTGTCAGGGAGGATATAGAAGAGACAGCTTGTAAACTGTTAGGGAACCCAAGGGAAGAAATCCTTAGATGCATGTAAATAAATTCTTCTTAGCTTTTTCTGATCAAGCCCTGAATGTCCCCAAAAGGTCCTCTGTGAGTCTCTGGGAGACCTGAAAGCCATTCCTGAATGAGTCACTGAGTCTGGAAGCAAGCATCTTGTCCAATACGGTGTCAGTGCTGTAAATATCTCTGTTGTTGGCCTCAGAGGTGAATAATCCCTTTCCTAAAGAGGGAATACCACGAGCAGAGCTGACACCAACAGTAGCGGATGTAAGAGCAATGAGAGTTTCTAACGTGTAGGAAGCAGCTCCCATGTACACTCCCTGCTGGATGTCCAAATCACCTCACTCCGAGCAGCTAGGACAGTTCCTGTGACCTGAAGGCAGCCTTCCAGCATGTGTGGAATGATTTGAATGACAGTGTGGAATTTGATGCATTGGATGTAACTGTCTTCATGGTACAAATGCCAACTTGCAGATGTGAGGAAACACCCATTCCCAATTCTGCTGCCACACCTCACGCCTGAAAATAACCAAGCTAGTCAAACCATCACGAGTCATCCTTTTCTGTTGTTGGGTTTTACAGTATATGACATCACAACACCCTCAGGGACTGATTTTCAGCTGCCCCTTAAAGAAGAGGGAGAAGGAAGGTAAGAAAGTAACATTATTCCCCCCCCCCCACTGTGTAGTAGTGCTTAGCAGTTAGACAAATTAGGGTGGGCGGGAGAGGGCAGGATTCATTGTGAGCTGACAGGACTTAAGTGAGGCAAATAGATCATGAAGTGAGTGGACCCACGTGTGGGGAGGCTGGAAGGGAGAGAGGCTGTCTGCGTCTGAGGCAAGGAATTGACCCGAGTGAGCAGGTTCTGAGTTACAAAGGATCTGAGATATTCTGACACAGCGGCCGTGAAGAATTGCAGCAGAGGCAAACTGATCTTTCTGAAGCATCTTTGACTCAGTGTGCCTCACTCTGCCGGGCTGCCCACAGGTCTCTGTGTGGATGGAGATGACTTCCCTGCATGGAGCTGCTCTAGCCATCAAAGCAGCATTAAATAGGTGATGTGGACTTTGAAAGGAGAGTGGTGAAAATGCTTGCCGAGGTAATGATGAAGCATGGCCTTGGATTTCTGGTTTGTGAATATCCTGGTGCAGACACTGGCAGCAGTGCTGTCCCCAGGGCTGGCTCAAGATGGAACTGGACGAGATCCCAGACTCTTTCCTGAACCTCTTCTCGGGGTGGGATGTGGAAGATGCAGAGAAGTGATGATTGACCTGTTTTTTTTTTTTTTCTCCAAGTGCTGAATAACATTTCTCTGCCTAATGATTGCCCCTAGAAAGTGGTCAGGGACATTTTGTTTTATTATTTTATATTTAATTTTATTTTAAATTAAATTTAATTTTATTATGTTATTTATTTTATTTTATTATTTAATTTTATATTTAATTTAATTTTAATTTAATTTTAATTTTAATTTTTATTTTACCATGGGGAGGAAGGAGAGCAGGCCAGAAATCGGGTACTTTTCTGACTCTGGTTTGTGTTTCTGAGGGGCAAAGCATTATAATAGGCTCAACATTTCCTTTTCCTCGTCTCAGGTGCCCCATTAGTGGGGAATCTCCAGAGGACCTGGACATTGGGGTTGGGGGAATGGACCTGGTGAGTTATGGCATCAGGCTAGAGAGGCCAACGTGGTATATGGAACCTCTTGCCACCAACTGCTGCCAGCCTCCTGGCATTTCTTGCCACAAGGAGAATAGTGAGAATGTAGGTAGATGAGCAGAAGTTCTGGCCCACTCACCATGGATGGGATTGTATTGTACTTTCCATTCAATTTTAATAATTTTAATATTTTAATTTCCACTCAAGATCATCGCATCCCTTTCTCTGCTGCCCAATCCCATCCCTACTCTCCCATCCTATTCCATTCCATCTGTCTCATTCTATTTTGTAGACGTCTATTCCATTTCATTTACATGAATATAACATTCTATTCTGCTTACTGAGCCACTGCTATGGATAGAATACCCTGGCTGCTGTCCCAGGGCACACAAAGATTAGTAAGACCCAGCAGCCCCTGCAAATGTAATTTAGGAGATTTATCAAGTTGACCTCAATTTTACCCGCTCCAAGCCTCTCCTGTTGCTGCAATTCCTGGTTTTCTGCCTTGGAGGCATGCTCTCTACTTCTGTTCTACTTCTCTTCCTTTGAAACTTTGTGAGGTGGAGGAATGAGTACCAGGCAGGAGGCCAAACTCTTGGAATCTAGCTAGGTCTTATTTCTTTCTGAAGCCCCAGAGTCTGCACAATACAAGACACATAGTCTTTCCTCTACACGTCTTTGTTGATTGACATCTATGTTGGTTGAATGAACAACAAGCTGTGTGGTCTTTGGCCAAGACACTTCCTCTCTGTGAATCTCAGTTTCCCCTTCTACAAAATGGGGCAGTTTGACTAGGTCAGTGGCTCCCAGGCTTGAGTAGGAATTCTGGTTCAGGAGCTCAGTAGCAGGATCAGAACAGCACAGTGATTAGTTGCATTCCAGTTGCAGCTCATCACTTACTAGCTGTGTGATCTTGGACCAGTTACTCAACTTCTCTGAGTCTCAGTTTCCTCATCTGTGAAAAGGGCATAGACACCTCATATGTTTTGTTTTTGTGAGTGTGTGATAATTAAATGAATTAATATATGAGTGGTACATTGAATTTTGTATCCTAGTTAGTACATGTACTTGGTCTTGGTACCCATTCTAGTGGGTGTGGACTTACTGTAAATAAGATCTCTTCAAGATGTTAATTCAGTTAATGTGTGGCCCAACTGAATCGGATTGGGTTTTATTCTGTATTACTGGAGTCCTTTATAGGCAGAGTGAAAGTAGGACAGAGAGAGAAGCCAGGAGAGGCTGCCATGTGCATTGCCATGTGACAGAAAAGCCAAGGTCCAGGGATCACTGGCAGCCAGCCCCAGAAAACCACATTTTTCTGAGAGAAATCTTTGCCTTACTGACACCCTGATTTCTTCTATCCTCAAAACCATGAGCCAACAAATTCCCATTGTTTATGTGAATCCATTGCATGGTATTTGTTTTAGCAGCCAGAAAACTAAAGCAATATGTAAAGTATTTCATGCAGTGTCTAGTAAGTGTGTTAGCTGTAATTATTTGGGTTGGCCTCTATTTCATACCAGCAGCTAGCCATTTGCTATAAAGAATACAAAGATGAAAAGCATACTTTCCCTTTCTCCGAGAACCTTATAATGAGAAAAAAAAAAAAAAAAAAGGCCACGAAACTATGCAAAATAGGAGTATATGCAAAGGAAAAAAACATCAAGCACAGTAATATATTATCAGGGACCATCTCTGGAGAGTAGGACTATTGATCATTTAAATTTTTAAAAATTTACCTTTTTCTGAATTTTAAAATTTTCCTAAAATGAGCTTGTATTTAATCTTTGTTCAAGGAAAAATAATAATTGTGTTATTATTTATAATAGTAATTAATACTAATTGATATTAATTTATATAACATTGCATTAGTAAATACATAATTATATATTATAACTGTATTAATAAAATGCAATAAAAATAAACATAGTTTAATATGTACTACCAAGTACATGGAATTATAATTTAAGAAATACATAAGACAAAGGAAAAATGACAGGTGTTAATCTAATTTCAAATACCATAGCTTAGTTTTGCCTGTTCTAAATGGAATCATATGGGAAATGGATGTGGCTCAAGCAGTTGGGTGCCTGCCTACCACATGGGAGGTCCCAGGTTTGGTCCCCCGTGCCTCTTAGAGAAGACAAGCAAGACAGCAAGCTGATGTGACAGGCTGGCATGGCAAGCTGGTGCAATGAAGAGACACAACGAGGAAACACAATAGAGACACAACAAGTGGGGAACAGGGTTGGCTCAAGCGATTGGGTTCCTCCCTCCCACATGGGAGGTCCCGGGTTTTGTTCCCAGTGCCTCCTAAAAAAAGAAGATGAGCACACAGTGAATGGACACAGAGATCAGACAGCAAACAGAAAACAACAAAGGGAGGGAGGGAAGGAGAATAAACAAATCAAATAAATCTTTCAAAAAATAAATGGAATCATACTGCATGAACTCTTTGTGTTTGGCTTTTTCCACTCACCATAATACTGAGATTCATTCTGATGTTGTATGTATCAGTAAGTTATTTATTTATTTAAAAAAAAAACCTACTGATTCCTTTGTATGAATTTGCCATAATTTAAAAATTCATTTATTTGTTAATGGCTATTTGGTGTTTTTTTTTTTTTTTTTTCCAGTTTAAGGCTGTTATGAATAAAGTTTCTATGATATCCATGTACTTTTTGTGAATGTTTTCATTTCTTCTGACTAAAAACTTAGGAGTAAAACTGCTGGGTCATAGGTTAGGTTATGCTTAATAAAACTATTTTCCAAAGTGTTTGCTTCTGTTTGCATTCCCTCCAGCAGAGGTCCAGTGTAAGATAACTAGATCTTATTTCTCTCTGAATCTCCAGAGTCTGCACAATACAAGACACATAGTCATTGCTCTATATGTCTTTGTTGATTGACATCTATGTTGATTGAATGAACAAGCTGTGTGGTCTTTGGCCAAGATACTTCCCCTCTCTGGGTCTCAGTTTCCTCTTCTGCAAAATGGGCAGTTTGACTAGTCAGTATCTCTCAGACTTGGGTAGGAATTCTGATTTACGAACTTGGTAGCAGGATCAGACTGAGAGACAGAACAGCACAGTGAATAGGCACATTCCAATTGTGGCTCACCACTTACTAGTTGTGCAATTTTGGATGAGTTACTTAACATCTCTGAGTCTGTTCCCTCATCTATGAAAGAGGTATAATAGCCACCTCATATGGTTTTTGTGATAATTAAATCAGTTTATGTATGTAGGGTGGATTGAATTGTGTAACCCAGTTTGGACATGTTCTTGGTCTTGCAAAAAGTTATTTGTAATATTCCTTCAATCTCCTTTAATGCTTGGATCTACACTGATGTCCATCTTTTTCCTGGTATAGATAATCTATGGTCTCTCTCCTCTCTGTCTCGCTCTCTTTCTTTCTCTCTCTTGATTAGTCTAACTATGAGTTTATCAATTTTATTAATCCTTTCAAAACATCATTTTTCTTTGTTGCTAATCTCAAATGTTTGTTAACAATTTTATTGACATCTCCTGTTATCTTTATTATTGCCATTATTTTACTTTAATTTTTGTTTGTTCTTTTTTTTTTTCCTCTAACTCCTTAAGATGAAAGTACAGATAATTTATTTTATGCCTTTCTTCTTATCTAGTAAAATCAGTTAAGGCTATAAATTTTCCTTTAATGACTGCTTTAGTTGCATCTCACATTATGACATGTATTTTCATTTTCTTCAGTTCAAAATATTTCCTAATTTCCCTGTGATCTCCTCTTTAGACCCATGTTGCTTAGTTTTCAAATGTTTGTATATTTTGTTATACATACAGATTTCTAATTTAATGCCATTTTGAAATGTAATCTGAATAATTTCAAAAACTTTTAAATATATTAAAACCCTTTTTAATGGTACAGCATATGGTCTGACTTTGTGAATGTTCCATGTGAACCTGAAAATAATTTGAATTTTTTAGTTGAGAGACGAGTACTATAAATGTTAATTTTATCAAATTGGCTGATAGTGTTATTCATTTCTTGTCTATTCCTATTGATTTTTTTATGTTTCTTCCATCAGTAATTTAGATAAGGGTGTTGAAATCTCTAACCATGATTATTAATTTATCTATTTCTCTTTAATTCTGTCATTTGGTTCATATAATTAGAAGTTATTTTATTAATTGAATTATTATTTAGGATTCTTATATCTTCTATATGAATTGACCTTTTTGTCACAGAATATCCCTCTTTCCTTCTAGTAATATTCCTTGCCTTGAAGTTAACGTTGTCTAATGCTAATATAGACACTCTAGCTTTCTATGCTTAGTGTTGAGATAATACACCTTTTTTTCCAAACTTTTATTTTAAATCTGACTGTATCTTCATACTTAAAGTACAATTCTTATAAACAACACAGGATATAGTTGGCTCTTCTTCCTGCTTTTATTTTTTACCCAGTCTGACAATTCTGGGTGTTTTTGTGTTGCTTAGTAGAATTGAATGTCTTTCACATCCTTCTCCATTTTAAGCAGAAGTGGAACTCAGACTGGCTAAGTCTTAATTTTTATTCAACTCTTAACTTCAAATTATCTTTACATGACACCCTCCATGGTCCTCTGAGACATTGTTAGGTGTCCTTTCTATGTATTCTATGCATTTTTCCCACCTGTCACACTGTGTCATATACCCTGAATTATAATTGCCTATCACACATATTAGACTGCAAACATTTTGAGAAGCAACTGAATTTTGTTTTTAATTTTTTAATTTTGTATCCATGATACTTAGTACAAGTCCTTGACCAGAGTATGTGATCAGTTTCTAGTTAAATAAATGGATGAATGAATGAATTCCTTAAGAGAGGTAAACTAGCCATGTATCATTGAGTACATATGCATGTATCAATGCAAATGGGTATGTATGATTATTTTTGAGATTAGAGATCTCACCCATAAAGAGGTGAGAGGAGGTATTAGAGAGTACATCAAAGAGGAGATGAAATTTTTCGGTCTTGCAGTATGAATAAAACACCCTGTCATAGGTGGAAAAGGATGCACTAAACCATTCAAGATTTTTCCTTAGAATGGAGTTATTTCTCAAAAACTGTGCTAGGCTTCATGAGGAAAAAATCCAGGTTTGTGCTGTTTTTTGCTGTATTCCTGAAGCTTAGGACAGGGCTGGGTTTTCTTCATCTCGTTCAATCTATCTATTTATCCACTTACTTGCACATAAACACACATACACATATAAAAAAATATGCGATATTTAAAAGTATAAATGTTAGAGACAGGAGAGCTACAAATCATCTTATATTACTTGGGAGAAAACTGAAGTCTGTTAACAGTTGGAACAGGACTTTGAGACTCCTAGATTGGTATTTGTCTCATTTTGCTATAACATGTCTCTTGTCATTAGCTTTACTGATGGAGTTATGTAACCTTCATATATCAATATGGACTTTAAATTTCACTTCTGTTTAAGAGGTAAGAGGAACTAGATTTACCCTCCCATTTGAAACAACCGAAAACTGGATAAAATATATAAAATGATAGTTTTCAAGATGCTGGACATCAATGAACAATGATCACTGAGAAATGAGAAACAAATTAGGTGAGTACTAAATTGTCCCAACTTACTGCCTTTAGAGAATTTCCAGGCAATGGTGCAAAGAGGGTGAAATCAAGCAGAGGCTGGGGGACACCAAATGTTAAGGAGATGAGGTTGAGAGTATGGGGAGACCAAGGTGCCTTGAGTCGGAAGAGTAGAGGAACAAAAAGTAGACAGGTGCATGGAGAAGGAACTTCAAAAAATCTGCAGAGGTTTGCGCATGATTATTAAGCAGAATACTAATAAATGCATGTGT
This sequence comes from Tolypeutes matacus, assembly GCA_026826555.1. Classification (NCBI taxonomy): domain Eukaryota; kingdom Metazoa; phylum Chordata; class Mammalia; order Cingulata; family Chlamyphoridae; genus Tolypeutes; species Tolypeutes matacus. Next base: position 18,010,942 of record JAKSZT010031676.1, read on the forward strand.
GTGGGGAAACAATGAGAGACTGAGGAAAAAGATACCTAAATGTATTAGAGGGGAAAGTGCCAGGTACTCACAAAGGGCTAGAAAGCATACTTGTTCCTATCAGCCAGATTAGAAAACCTTATGAATCATGGACATTGGGTAGAGTACACAGACTAGTCTTGCTTCACTATTTGGGAATAATTAGCCTTTGACTGAACACTGCTCCCATCCTGCCTAATAGATCTTAAAAGCAAGACTCAAAAGAATAAAATTGATTCCAAATAACTTACCTGCCTCCCATAAAGAAGCTAAAAAAAATTTATAGAATACAAGAATATCCAGCACTCAAAAAGATAATTCATAATGTCTGGTATCCAATAAAATATTGTCAGGTATTAACATAAGCAGGAAAATGCAAACCATAAAAGGAGATCAATCAATCAATCAAAACGGACTTACAAATGAGACCTTAGGATGTTAAAAAAAGATATTATTATAAATGTGTCCTATATGTTAAAATTTTCAGTAGTGATATGGAAGATATTAAAAAATTCAAATTAAACTTCTAGAGATAAGAAGCATAATGTGTGAAATGAAAAATACACAGGATAAAAATGACAGATTAGACATTGCTGAAGAAAATGCTAGTGAAATTGAGGAAATATCAATAGAAACTATACAAAATGAAGCACCGCAAGGAAAAGTTACAAAAACAAACAAACAAACAAAAAAACAATGACCAGAACATCAGCGACAATATCAAGTTGTCTGATTTATTTATAAATGTAGACTCCAAAGAATAAAAGAGAGAGGAAGATGGAGAAATTTTCAAAGAAATATGACTAAAATATCCCCAAATTTGATGAAAACTATAAACTGGTTGAACCAAGAAGTTCAAGGGCCTCAAATATGAGAAACATGAAGACAAATGCATAAAGGCATGCCAGGATCAAATTTCTTTAAACCACTGAAAAAGAGAAGGTCTTTAAAAAAACCTGTGAAAATAAGAAGCATTATGCATTGAGATATAAAGCTAAGAAAGACAGCAGCTTTTTCATCAGAAATAATACGAGTGGAGAATAGAGAGTAGCAAATCTTCAAAGTTATGAAAGAAATAAAACCTGTAAACCTAGAATTCTACACCCAGAGAAAATATCTTTCAAAACAAAGGTGAAGTAACTTTTTCAGACATATAAAACTTAAAAAAATTCATCACCAGCAAAATTACATTACAAGAAATATTAAAGGAAGTGCTTCAGGCAAAAGGTACAGGATGAAAATATGAATACACAGAAAGGAATGAAGAGCATCAGGCTAACTATATGGATAAATATCTAAAAATATTTCTTATTAAAATTCTGTAAAATAACATAACAATTTAAACAAAAATAAAAAGTGTCATATGGTGTTTGTAACTTACGTCATAACAAACTGTTATGTCAACAATAGCAAAAAGGCCCGAGGAGTAATGCAAGTATATTATGAATGAAATGGTATAATATTACTTGAAGGTAGACTGTGATAATTAAAATATTACTACTATAAACCCTATAAAAAAACAAAAACATCCACATAAGCAAAACAACCCCCCCCCAATTTATAGCTAATAATAAATCAGCAAAAAAGTTTACATGTAATCATTAAAAAAAAACCATTTAACCTTAAAGCAGATAGAAAAAAGTAAAAAGATACAAAGAATAGATGAGACAAATAGCAAGATGATGAAATCAAATCCCTAACCATATTAATAATTACTTTCATATAAATGATCTAAACACACCAATTAGGAGGCAGAGATTGGAATGTTTGTTAAAAAAAAAAAAAAAAGACCAAGCTGTGCTGCTTAAAATAAATGTGCTTTAAATACCAAGAAAATAAGTGTTTAATAATAAAAGACTGGAAAGAGATAACACACAGAGGATCAAGACTTAGAAAGATAGGAAATAGATCAATGGAACAGCATAGAGAGTCCAGAAATAGATTCACACATATATGGACAACTGGTTTTCAGAAAGTGTGCGAAAGCAACTCAGTGGAGAAAACAGTTTTTTCAACAAATAATGCTGTTCAAAAATTACTCAAAATGCATTATAGACATAAACGTACAACTTCTAGAATCCAGGAATGGACCAGGGAGAGTGGGTTAGGCAAAAGTTTCTTAGATATAACACCAAAACCATAATCTGTAAAAGAAAAAAAATTGATAGATTGAATTTCATATATTTAAAAGCTTTTGCTTTTAGGAAGATGCTGCTGAGAGAATGAAAAGACAAGTCACAGACAGGGAAAAGATATTGATTGATAAATCATATATTTGATGAACAATTTTTGTCCAGAATATGAATAGGACATTCAAAAGTCAATAATAAGAAAAGTGACCCAGCCAAAAAAATGGGTAAAATTGAACAGACACTTCATCAAAATAGATATACAGATGGTAAATAATCATGTGAAAAGGTCCTCAACACTACTGAGTGCTAAGAAAAGGCAAATAAAAGCCACAATACCGCTACACACCTATTAGAATGATTAAAATTAAAAAGACCGGCCATACCAAGCCAAGTGTCAGCAATGTGGAGGAACTGAAACTCTCATACACTGGTAATGATGTGAAATGTTATAACCAGTTTGGAAAATAGTTTAGCAGATTCTAAAAAGTTATACATAACTGACCATATGATTCAGTCATTCTAAGTATTTACCCAAGAAAAATGAAAGCATATATCCATGCAAAGATTTGTACATGAATGTGCAGAGCGGTTTTATTTGTATTGGCCAAAAATTTGAAACAACTCAACTGTTATCAATATTTGATATAGGAAACCCCTATATTTTTTATGTAACATTTGTAATCTAAAACTTCTTTTAAAAAATTAGAAAAATATTTGAGTAGATGAACAACTTGTGTATGTCCTTACAATAGAATACTACCCAGAAGTTAAAAGGACCGAACTATTTCTAGGCATGACAACATGGACGAAAATCAAAATAATTATGCTGAGTGAAATAACCAAACCAAAAAAAAGTATATAAATATATGATTCCATTTATATAAAATTCTAGATAATGCACACTATTTGATAAGACTGAAAGCATATCATTGGCTGCCTGGAGATGGAGTAGGAGGGTAAGGGTGAGGTGGATGGCAGAAGGAGAGAGTATAAAGAGGCACAGTCTTTTGGGAGGGATGGATATCTTTATTATTTTGATAGTGGTGATGGTTTCCTATGACAACATTTACCGCATTTTACACTGTAAATATGTGTTGCTTAATGTATGTTAATTATATCTCAAACTTTTAAATAAACCATTGTTCTGTGCAATTTTCGTGATAAATTCATTTTCAATAGCTCTGTTTAAGATGGGAGCTATATGCTAGGCAAAACAGAAATTTAACTATGTTTAGACAGATTTTCATTATTTAAATATTTCCATGAAAAAAAAAGAGACTAAGTTATATAGCATGATTCCAGGCCCAAAGGTGGAAAACAGAAAAGTAAGTTAAATAAGCCAAAACCTAGGCTCCTACTGGCACTTTGTTAGTATGTATTTTGGAGCCATGTATTTTCATAATGCTAATGAAGAGCATAATTGTTGAGTTGAATTTTAAGTCTTCAAACTAAAATAGCTATCACTGGGAGCTATGTGGAGCCCAATTATAAATGAAATGAATTGTAATTGTAAATTGCTGAACATAGTAATTATTGTCGCAGATGTACAATAATTAGTTCATAGGACTAAGATTTCCATTTAGTGATTTTTGCAATATCTTCCAAAAGAGGAGAAGAAGTTGTGATGGACAGAATTTGGGTTGGACTCTGCGGTGTTTTTAGAGTTTATTTTCCTTCAGTAGAACAGGGCTTGCAGGTGAGAAGGCAATGCTGCTGACAGAAGATTTTGGCTCAGGAATTAGAGAGGAGTGCAGTGAAAGAGTTAGATGATAACATTAGACAATGATATTTATTATTTTTGAGTGGAATGTCAATACATAAAGGAAGAATACTACTAATTTGCTGGTAATAGCCAAATCACAAGTTATCATAGAAATTAAACAAAACTTTAAATCAAGTTCTCCTAATGTATTTGCAGTCCCAAGGAACAGAATATAAAATAGGGCCAAGAAGAGTAATGTGGGAGTTGGCCAGACTTGAGTTGCAATCCCAGATTCACCACGTACCAGCTGTGTGATCATTGGCAAAGTGCTTGGTTTCCTTATCTACAAAATGGAAGTAATAATATCCACTTTGTAAGGTACTAGAGATGGCAGAGATCATGTATGTGAAGAACCTAGTACTCCAAGCCACTAGGAGTTCATTTTGTCCCATATCGTAAGAATTTGCTTCATGCTATAAAATGTGCTGAAAAGTCAATAATACTTTCAGTAACACCTATAAAGTGCATAGTATAATGCCTTGCACATAGCACACAGTAGGTGCTCAATAAATGGAGCTAAAATGCATATTATTAAAGAAACTTTGGCAGGAACCTTGCACTGGGAGTCAGTTGGTCCTAGATGCAGTTCCACCACCAAAGAGCTCTGTGCCCTTGGGCAACAAACTTGTCTCTTTCTCTCTTTTTTTTTTTTAAGATTTATTTTTTTAAAAATTTATTCCCACCCCCTCATTGTTTGGGCTTGCTGTCTGCTCTCTGTGTCTGTTTTTTCTGTGCTAGTCTTCTTTTAGGAGGCACCAGGAACCGAACCCGGGATCTCCCATGTGGGAAGGAGGTGCCCAATGGCTTGAGCCACATCTGCTTCCCTTGTCTCTTCTTTTTGCATTAATGATTACTAACGTCCCTTCTACCTTTGCAATCATGTGAGAACTTCCTTTTTTTTTGGTTAATTTTTAAATTATGATAATGAAACAATACAGATACAGAATAACCATTCAAACAGTGGGTTGACAATGAAAAGCAGGTCCTTCTGGTCCAGATCCCTAGTCTCATTCCCCAAAGTTAACCACCAGCTGTTTCTTGTGTATTCTCTCAGGAAACTTCCATGCTATCTGTGTGTGTGTATGTGTATGTGCATATATAATTTCTTACTTTTCCACAATAACATGCGAATGTTATTATAAACATACTGTTTGGTATCTTATTTGTTTGCTTTGTTCCAAGTACCAATTTATCTTGAAGACTTTTCCATGTCAGCACATGCATAACCTGTCAAGTTTTGCTTCATGTCAATGGCATATTAAGGTCTGTGTTGTCTTCCAAATACAAGGAAGTAATATTATTTATTTAGTTTGCCCCTTATTAAAAGAAATATAGATAATTGCTTTTGCTTTTAAAAACAATGTATCAAACATTTAACAGTGAATATTCTTTTATATGTTTTTTTTCATATGTGTAAATTTATCTGTAAATAAATGGGTCAAGGGGTATATGTAGTAAAATTCTGATAAATATTTTAAAATTGTTCTCCAAAGAAGAACAAATTTATATGACCACTAATCATGTATATGTAATTATATGCCCACACACTTACCAATACTCCGAGAATTCCCTTTTTAGCGGAGTAATTTTTTCATTGAGAGAATTGAGTTCATCCTCTATTGGTCACTTTTATTGGTAGAAATGACTTAATTCCATAGATATTTAATCCCATAAAACTTCGTGTGTGAAATATGGTGTTAGATGTTGGGAGAAGTAAAAATTCATTGGCTACAGTCCCTGCCCCCACCAGAAGCTAACTCTATGAAGGAGGCAGCCACATTCTAGATTACCTTTCCCACTTTACCTATTTTATGACCACTACAGGATTGAAAATGAGCAAATTTCATGAATATTTTAAGTGAGTACCAGAACTTTCATGAATATGTTAAGTAGGTATGAGAATTTCCATGAATATATTAAGTAGCAGATTGATCAGCATGGACAGTGCAGCCATGGATCACTAATCCTTACCTTGAACATGTTTATTTGCCACCATATGCATTCTTTCTCCAGGGCAAGTGAGCACAAGGAGATGTGATTGGGGATTTATGATTTATGATGCCTTATTCAAGGCTCTTCTAGGGTAGCTGACTCCCTATCCCACTTATCTATAACTAAGTTATAATGCTTCTGCATCACCATGGAGAGAGATGTCCATTGGAAAATGATATTATTGTGAGAAGCAATCCCCGATACTCAGGATGATAAGCAAAACAGTAAACATGGATGAGACTTCTGGAAGAGAGAACACAGATGTCAGGAGCAGTCATGGAAGTTGGGGCAGATGAATCTGTTTGCTGACAGCTGACATCCATAAGGGGAGTGCACAACAAGGTGATAACAAAAATAACATGAAGACAAATAATGGCCAAGTTTAAGTTCTCATGGCCTTGTGGAAGGTTTTTATTATTCATCTTCATTAATTTTAGCCTGAATGCACACAAGAGGTGCTCTGGATCAGAGATGGGTTCCTTATTAAATACCTCAGAGTGTACTGGTCTCCCTTTTGCCTTAGTCCTTGCCCCTAGGGCTATGTGATGAGAAGTAGGTAAATTGTTTTGTGTGAGTAGCTGGACACCTCACAAGTGAGTGATGAAGAAAAATGATTATTTTCTGCTTGTATAAGGAGGCAGCTTCCCCCCACCCCTCATTGTAACCAGATTTTGTCTAGGTTCTTGACTATGCTGAAAAAACATGAATTTCAAGAGCATATCAGGTTTGTTAGGCCAGTAATTTATTAAGGAAAGGTGAGAAGAGAAATGGGAGAAAATAACAGATCACGAGTCCTGGGTAGAGAGGAAGGGGCGGAAGAGTGATGAAGAGGATTGATTTACAGACTACAATTTCCCATCATAGATTACAAATGCCCAGGTTTTACTTGCATATTGATCCATGCAGGGGCAAAGAAGGCCAGAATAGGGCATGAACAAGAACTGGGACAGGGTGAAGGCAAGAGAGAGCTAAAGACCTTTGAGCTTGCTTTTTAAACCATTAATTATTCTGCCCCTTTGCTAATGACACAGGAGGAGTCCCAGCTGTTTGCTGTTTTGATTGATTACTCTACCCATCAATCCCCCAGGACGACCCAATGATAAGGCCCCTGGTGAATATCTGGGGTTTCTCCTGGCTGCTGGAGCAAATCTCATTCCAAATGGGATTTTTTTGCAAGGGTCTTCCAGCAGCCATCTTGGGGGTATCGATGTTCACATGGACTTCTTGCTAGGTTCCAGATCCATTTATTGATTCCTTATATAGCCTGCTTCATCATGAAAGTGTCTTCCTAACCCCAGGTCTTCATTATGCAAATAAAATCTCTTGAGGAACCTGAAAGTCTCTGGCTTTTTGGCTTTTAAAGACCTAGAGATGTTCCCAGATCAGGGTCCTTCCTCCTTTACATGGAAATATCTAGGTGCTTATACTGGGGTATAACTATTTGGGTCTTGGGGAGATAAGAGGTTTTATACAAATGGCTCACATATAACACGGTAAATGGAATTGTTTCTAGGAGACATGAAAGCAAATGTTCTCTCCCACAGTGTATATGTTTCTGTAGCTCAGAAGCCTAGGACTTTTAACAGGAACCGAGAAATCCTGGGAAGTTTTATTTCCCCATGCCTTCTTAAGACTGCATGCTGGCATGTGAGGGCCCCTGAAATTTTTGAAAAACCAAGTTGGCCCTGGTTTTTCTTTAGGTGCATTGTTTTGTGGACAGGTAGGGATTGGGAGTTGGGAGGACTGCCTAAAGCATAGCACCAGTTTAGAGTAGGCAATATATGTCCAGGGAGTAAAGGAAGGGAGTTTTTCAAATGTGAAGGGATTTCAGAAGATTTTCTGGAAGAAACGGCTCTGGAGCTCGCCCTTAAATGGCAGGAATTGTCAAGTAGAAAGAGGGGGTGGAAAACGTTCTACTTAGAGCTGTGCATCTCAAAATTTTCCAATAGAGCACTCCTAAGGTCAAAAAGGGGAAGAGACCACATATCCTTGGTGTGCTGCCACTGCTGGTGATGGAGAGAAGAGTTAGAAACAGGTTTAAATTTCTTTGAAGTTTCATTTGAATTTTGCATTCAAATTCAAAGTTAGCAGAGGAAATTCCACCCCATATCTTTATGCTCAATGTTAAATTGTATGCTGGGCTCTCCTTCCTTCTCATGTCCTCAGGGAAGAATAGTTCTTCAGTTTTAGAAACAGGAAATGAGATGGACCATCACAAGCAAAGCCTTGGAGATGGGACACTCAGGGCAAATTTGGAGAACTGGTATTAGAATGGGGCGGGGCCCATCTAGTTGACTGTGATATTGGGAAAATGATTGGTGGTATCTGTGCAGTTCCTTGAAAGCTAGACTAAGGAATTAGAATTTTACTCTTGAGGTAATGAAAATCAATTGAAAGCTTTGGTAAGGAAGTTGGAGAATCGCTTCTATGGCAGGTGGCCTCTAGAGGGTGGTGGCTTGGAGGCAAAATGACTTCCTAGGAAGTGAGGGTGACAGAAGTGTGGATCTGAATTAGGACCTTGACTGTGGGGGCAGAGAGAAAAAGCAGATGCAGATCTGAGACAAACTGGGAGCTATGAGAGATCAGAGCAAACTGAGTAAAAGATGATGCCAAGTTGAGTACCTAGAGCAAATGAGATGATGGTGTTTTAGTTTCCTGGGCTGCTCAAGCAAATACCATGAAATGGGTTTGGTTAAATGATGGGAATTTATTCACTCATGGTTTCGATGTTAAGGCATCATCAAGGCAATGCTTTCTTCCCAAAGACTGGTGTTCTGGGGTTGGCTGCTGGCAATCCTTGATCCTCAGCTTGTCACAGCGCTAGGCACACGGTGGTCTCTCCTGGTCTCTCCCTTCTCTTTTAGGTTCCCTTGATGTTCAGCTTCTGGCTGCTCCATCTGGCTTTCTCTCTCTCTGTCTGAATTTCATCCCACTTATAAAGGACTCCAGTAATAGAATTAAGACTTACCCTGATTAAGGTGGGCCACATCATAGCTGAAATAAACTCATCAAAATGTCCTACTTACACTGGGTTCACACCCTCAGGAATGGATTAAGTTTTTTTTTTCTTTAAAAGTCCATTTTTAAAAAAAACAACTTTATTATTTGATTACAGTCAATTTGAAAACATGTGAAGATACAGAAAAATTTAAAGGAAATAAAAATTATCCAGTATGCCTCCCCCAAATTCAGTAATGAAAGACTATATATATTTCTTTCTAATATTTTTATATGGTTATTTAGAATTTTAAATCAAAATTGGTATTGTACAATGCTTACATATCTTTTTTCCACTTTATATTACAGAGCAACATTTTTTTAGGACATTAACTCTTTTGTGAAAATACAATCTTCAGCTGCCTGCCTCAAAATCTAATTATTGGTAAATCATAATTTACCTCTAATTGTTGGATATTCAGATTGTTTTGAAGTTTTGCTATTATAACTAATACTATATGGGACACCCTTCTTTGTATATAATTCTTTGTCTGCATCTCCGATAGCTTTTTTTTTTCCCAATAACTTTTTTTTTAAACTTTATTTTGTACATTTAATAATTGAAAACATAAGCAATTAAAAACTAAAAAGTAAACACAGATGAATAAATATATACATTTCTCAATTAAACTTAATGGATACATGTAAATTTTTTTGTTGTTGTTTTGTTTTTTGTTTGTTTTTATGTGTTTTTTTTTTTGTGAATCAAACAATATATTACACAATATATTTGGTTCATAGTAATGCATTCATGCAGTATTTGTCCTTTTGTGTCTGGCTTGCTTCACTCGATATAATGTCCTCCAGGTTCATCCATGTTGCCATATGCTTTATGACTTCATTTCTTCTTACAGCTGCATAATATTCCATCGTGTGAATAGACCACAGTTTGTTTATCCATTCATCTGTTGATGGACACCTGGGTTGTTTCCAACTTTTGGCAATGGTGAATAATGTGGCTATGAACATCGGTGTGCAGGTGTCTGTTCGTGTCACTGCTCTCAGTTCTTCTGGGTATATACCCAGTAGTGGTATTGCAGGGTCACATGGCAAGTCTATATTCAACTTCTTTAGGAACTGCCAAATAGTCCTCCATAGTGGTTGTACCATCCTGCATTCCCACCAACAGTAAAGAAGTGTTCCTATCTCTCCACATCCTCTCCAACACTTGTAGTTCTCTGTCTTTTTAATAGTGGCCATTCTGATAGGTGTGAAATGATATCTCATTGTAGTTTTGATTTGCATTTCCCTAATCATGAGTGATGTTGAGCATTTCTTCATGTGTTTTTTTGCCATTTGTATTTTTTCTTCGGAGAAATGTCTATTCAAGTCTTTGGCCCATTTTTTAATTGGGTCATTTATCTTTTTATTGTTGAGTTGTAACATCTCTTTATATATCCTGGATATTAAACCCTTATCAGATATGTGATTTCCAAATATTTTTTTCCCATTGAGATGGCTGCCTTTTCACCCTTCTGACAAAGTCCTGTGAGGTGCAAAAGTGTTTAATTTTGAGGAGGTCCCATTTATCTAATTTTTCTTTTGTTGCACGTGCTTTGGGTGTGAGGTCCAAGAAACCACCACCTACTACAAGGTCTTGAAAATGTTTCCCTACATTTTCTTCCAGTAGTTTTATGGTCCTGGCTTTTATATTTAGATCTTTGATCCATTTTGAGTTGATTCTTGTATAGGGGGTGAGATAGGGGTCCTCTTTCATTCTTTTGGTTATGATATCCAGTTCTCCCAACACCATTTTCCCAATAGCTTTTTAAAGATAAATTCTTAGGAAAAGAGTAACCAGTTCAAAGTGAATAAATATTTTTAAACCTCTTGAAATATTTTACCAGCTTCTCCCCAGAAAGACTGTACCAATTTAGTCACACCAATAAATAGCCCAAGAGTCCCATTTCTTCTTTGTATTCCTTGACAATATGGGAAACTGGATGTTACTCCTCCCCATTTTACTGTGGCAAATTTGTGTGTTTACAGACGAGATGGGGGATGATCTATCTCCTTGCCTGTTTTCTAAATTGTGAGATTTTCCATGTGTTTACTGGTCAGTTGCTTTTCTTCTGGTTTTCCAAGCAGTCAAAATTCTGTAGAAGGAGTTGCTAATTTATGTAGTTTCTTATCTTTCTCATCACATGTTCTTCTTAAGTGGGCAAGGGCAAGAAAACTACATGTACTTTCCATGTTCCTTTGAGTTAAGCAGGAATTCCTGAAGTGACCAGAATCACAAGTCTTCTTTTCTCCTGGACAGCCACGCTATTTTAATGTCTTAGTAATAAAACAAAAAACTGGGCCATAGTCTTCAGGGTATGGAGAGTTTCCCACCATTCCATGAACTCTATCTGAGGTATGGTAGTGAGGAGTAAACTTTTGGCTTTCCTTGCATTTTCTTTCAGGTTCTTTAGGACCCTATCCACTGAAACCGCTTCCTCACGCTCCTTCCAGCAATCATAATCTGTTGCCATGGCAATCCTTGCATAGTGAGTTCCCTCTTCCTTGGCAAGAACCACATCTGGAACAGTGATCATATTGATAACATATATGTCCCCAGGTCCGGAACATAAAGCTTTCTGCTTGGGAGCTAAAACGAGGTCCTCAACTGTGACCACTGTCGCCTTTGAGTGACACTGGTGTTCTAGCTTCTCGGCAGTCTTTATGAGGACCTCGCTCGTTTTGGGGCAGAATGACTCAACCATTGGAACACAGCACACTCTTCTGGAACAGGAACGACTTCCATCGTAGAAGGTCTGAAGCCTTATGGTGGTCCTGTCCATGAATTGATCAATAATGACAGTGTCAGGATAATCCCATCCATCATATCCATGGGATATAAGCCCCCTCTCACTTGGAGGTGGAGTGGACATCACCATCCCAGACTCCTCAGGATTGGGGGAAGAGCTATGGACTAGAGTGGACTTAATGGTATTCTGTTGTAGACATGTCGTGATTCAAGCAATGGAAGAAATTACAACAGTGAGGTGGAGCCAGTGGCCACTGGATGCTTTCGGGGCAAGGAATGGAAAAGCAGTTGTAATACAGGGGCTTTTTCAGGACTTGAGAATTATCCTGAGTGACATTACAATGACAGATATAGGCCATTTTACATCAGCAGATACCATGCAGAACTGTGTGGGAGAGAGTGAGGTCTACAATGTGAACTATGATCCATGCTTAGTGTCAAAGCCCCAGGATGTGTATATCCATTGCAGGTGATGTGCCACACTAATGAAAGATGTTTATGTGGGATGTTATGGGAGGTGTGGGAGGTGGGGAACATGGGAATCCCTGTAATTTTTGTGTAACATTTATGTAATCTACGCAGCTTTTAAACAAAACAAAACAAAACATTTTCTGCAAAAAAAAAAAAAAAACCCAAAACAAAACAAAAATAACGACAGTGTCGCCAGGCTGAACCTCCTCCCGCAAGGAGCCACAAGCCGTGGTCACAATGACACAGTACAGCCCTCCTTTTTCAAGGACTAGATACTCGCCTGGTAGTTGACTTTTGAAGCCATGATGGTGTGCCACCTCCCACGCCTTGCAAGGAGGACACAATCTATATTTTTTATCTTCCCCCAAATGAAAGGCATGGAATGGGCTTGCCAAATGGAGTATCCACATATTCTTCTGCCCTTCCTTCAAACATTTCTGGATCATTCAGGCCTGTTCCACCAATTATTCCAATCTTCATGGCGGTGGTGGAGCGGCACTTGGGACCAAGTGTGCGGGAGGAAGGTGTGGCACCGGAAGTGGAACGCGTCTGGGTAAGGGGACAGGAAAGATGGAGCCAGCGGCTCGGCGTCCAGGGTCTTGGCTCTGGCTCCTCCTCTTTCTCCCAGATTTGGATTGGCTGGTTGTGTGGGATCTCCCCCCGCCCCCCACACCTCAAATAGATCTACCTGAGTCCCTCCCCTCTTTGCAGACCTTTCCTGTTCTCTGATGCTTTTCCAGCCCTAATAGTAACTAGCGTGTTCATAACAATAATGACAGAGACCGATTTTGGGGCACTGGTATTGTGCGATATGCTGTGCTTTAGATTTTACCTCCTTTAACTTTCACAAGAACCCTATAAAAAAGAGCAGCACTGCCTGCCTGGCCCAGTATTAGCTGTGTCCTTGGCCTCATCTCTAAAATCAGGCCCATCCGCGTTCCGAAAGTTCTTTCTGGAGAAGCTGGATTAAGGTTTGTGAACATGTTTTTCTGGGGTACATACAGTTCCAACCACCACAGATGGTAAGTAAGCCTTCAGCAGAAATAGGCGTAAGAGTGGGTTTAGAGAGAGAAGCTTTAGGAACCTGTTAGGACTGAGAAGGCATTAAAATAAGCCAGTGGCTACGTGTAACGTGGGTCTCGAAAAAAAACACTTGGAACTCAGAGGATAGGATGGGAGCCCCCCAAAAAGTATATCTGAAACAGTGTGCATGGCTTCAGAGGAGATGTCTGTGTTTGGTATGGGGAAATGATGGCCACTAACGTTTCTTTCATGTAACCACTTAGATGTTCTAGTGGTGGCTACAAAATCTTCTTAGTGGATAAGAAATGGTTGGAGCAGTTGGCTTGAAGACCAAAGAAAGTATAACTTGCCCCAGTCATTCTCTCTCATAAAGAGAGAGGCTGCTAACATTCCTCAGGGTGCTTTCAGTTCATCAAGGACCCAAAGTGGGACATTGGCTCCTGCCAACTCACATATCCTTAGGTTGTATTGTTATTAGAGAGTTGGAAACCCATGGAGAGAAAGGAAAAGTTAGGGAGCACCAAACTTTTAACTTTTTGAAGACTTTTTTGATTGCTTTCCCCTCATGTTCTCTCCTGATCAAGAATTATTCTTCCCTTGACTTTTTTGCTCTCCCTTGAACTCTTTGATGTTCAGATATACCAAGTATTACCTTAAGATCAAATCAAGTTGTACCTGTGACCTATTTTTATTACTAAATTTACAAGGTGGATCTTACAAGATCTTAAAAGGTACATGCAAAAAATTAGTATCCCCTCCCAGATGTTTTTCATGGTTTCAAAATCTGTAAAATATAGTTTCCTCATAGTAAAAATACCTATTAATTCTAAATGAGTCGTGTCTACTGTCACTGGGGTATAATTGCAAAAGTAATACATGTTCATTGTAATAAAATCCAAGCTGAAGTTCCCATCTCATGAATTCCCTGCCCTGCCCCACTTCAACAAGTATATTCCCTCCAGGTTATGACTGTTCATAATAATTTGGTGTGTATCTCTTCAGACCTTTTATATTTCTATGTACATGCAATCATATATATATTATATATAGTATATACATAAACATATATATACATACATATGCATATATGTATATATTACATACTGTGTATCATTTTAAAAAGAAATAACTTCTTTTTAAACTCTGATGTTCTTCAATCAATAATAATATTTTTCTAACTCTGACGTTCTTCAATCAATGATAATACATGGATATTCTCCACTTCAGAACGTACTGATCTCAGTTTTCTTATTGCTTATGTGTTATCTCATGGTATGGATGTATCATAGTTTTTAACTGCTTCCTTTTTGACAGACATTTAAGTTGTTGACAAGAAACTGCATTTAAAATAGTCATCACTTACTGGGATGCTAGTCATGGTGCAAATTAAGTCATCTGGTGAGTGAAAAATAAATCTACTTCAAATTCCTATTTTGCAAAGCTTGTTTAAATTTATTGTTTAAAATAATTGTTCATTTGATAATACCAGTGATGGCAAAGATAAGGGGAATTGATCACTCTTAGATTCCTTGTTGGGAAGGAATTTGGCAATATATATCATGAGTTTTAAAAATGATGTATATCCTTTTATCCAGTAATTCCATTTCTAGGAATTAATCCCAAAAGAATAATCAATGTTGTCGACAGATTTATGGATATTTAATGGTCTTTTTATAATAGAAAAATGGAAAAATAGAACAACCATGGTTAAATAAATTATGGCACATTAAAATGACTGAATTGTAGTGTGCAGCCAGTATAACTGTGTTTTCAAAGAAGAATTGAATGAAAAATGTATATAATATAATGTAAAATGAAAAAAACCTGATATACATTGTTTCATGAAATTTTCTTATATTTTCTGCATACTTCAAGTTTTACATAAGAACCATACATTTCCTTTTACATAAGCATTGCTATAATAATTCATGTTGGTAGAGATACAAGGGGTTTATGAGGGGATGCCTTAGCTCCTATATGCTGACATAACTTCTAGAAGTTAAGGTATCTAAGAGCGTCTTCAAACAAGAGAAGAGAGAGTTTTTGTGGTAAGCCAGGTCTGGGACAACAGGTATACTGGATAAGCCCTGGGGAAGGCAAGTCTCACTTTAAGATGATTAGAAGACCGTTGTGCTTAGGCTGCATTTGTGGAGTTGTAATCTCACTTGCCTTTTACAGGCACAGGAATCTTCGTCTCATCCCACACAGCATTCCTCCATGACCTGGACAGACTACAGCCAAAGCCCAAATCCACTGTTTTGAAGAACTGATGCATTTGCACCCTTGGTGAAAGCACATTTTGTAAATGTGCTGTTCAAACCCCAGAGTTTGGAAACTTACATGCAAATATGAGAAAAGCAGCTCTTTTACTCTTTGAAGTTATAAAGTGAAGAAAAGACAGAAGTCTCATAATCCTAACAGCTAAGAGGCAGCGAGAGAGGTACCATTTTTTATATGAAGGTTATTTTATTTGAAACACAAAGTCTACATAGTAAATGTACTGTAATTCCTGGTATTATTAATTTTTTTTTTTTTTTTTTTAACTTAAAAAAGGTTAGAGAGAGAAGGCTGATCTGTAGCTCAAAGAGAAGTGCCAGGAGTTGAAGTCTCTTTCTTTGGACCATGTAATCAGACAACAACCACTACTTTTTGGTAGCATGCTCCCATATATTGGTGTTACCTTTTGTGGTGGTGGAAAAATACATGTAAGTTGAATAAGCAAACCTAAATCTACAAATAATGTAGTGAGTTTCCAGGACAGTTATTAAGTTTGTATTTTATCAGTAATAATGTGTAAGACCGATTGCTCTAGTAGACATGTTTCTCAATTCCCAACTACTCATCTTGTCGTCTGAAGTAACCTAACCTCTTTCCCCTTCTGGTTTTCTTCTACTGCTTTGCCTTTTCTCCTCCTCCTTCTTTAGTTTTCCTCCTCCTCTTCTTCCTCTTCCTGTTCTTTAAAAGATATTTATTTTTCCCTCCCCCCCCTCCCCCGTTGTTTGTGCTCACTGTCTGCTCTTCGTGTCCATTCGTTGTGTGCTTGTCTTCCTTTTAGGTAGCACGAGGAACTGAACCTGGGACCTCCCATGTGGGAGGGAGGTGCCCAATTGCTTGAGCCACTTCCGCTCCCTGCTTGTTGTGTCTTTCATTGTGTTTCCTTGTTGTGTCTCTTTGTTGCATTCTCTCACCATGCCAGCCCATTGCGTCAGCTCGCTGTCTTGCTCGTCTTCTTTAGGAGGCACTGGGAGCCGAACTCGGGACCTCCCATGTGGTAGGCGGGCACCCAACTGCTTGAGCCATTTCTGCTTCCCCTCTTCCTGTTTTTTAAAAATCACTCTTTCTTTCCCCAAACTATGTGATTTTAGAAGAGGTTGAACAGTTATAAAATATCAGTTTCAGGGCAGAGTAATCTGAGTTCTTGCTTGGCATTTTTTTTTTTTTAATTGGAGAGGATAGGAAGCTTTCTTGCTTCTTTGGTCATTAACTGTAAGTCTGGGGTTGTGTGGGCTATGGCCATAGTTTGTAGGGGAAAAAAAAACTGCATATGTAATGTAGAAAAGGCCAAAAGTACAGAGAAAAGCAAAGATGAGTAAAAGAAAGACCGGGAACTCAGTCATTCCTGAGGCCTGCCAGCCCTTTCTTTTCTGCAGCTTTGTTACTTTGCCCTTTTTGCTTAAGCTAATTTGGGTTGGATTTCTATTGCTTGCAATCAAAGAGTTCTGGCTATATCAATGTCCATATTGGTTTAGCAGTCAGAACCCAATTCAGTGGTAGGTATGTGGAGTTATCCTTGGACATATTAACTTTACTGCTTCTTACATAACTCTAAAGTAAATATGAGTGTTTAAGCAGTGAATCAGTAAGCACTTTATAAAAGAAATGTCAAACTTCAGTTTCTTTGAAACATTTTAGCTTTAGGGAAGAACTGGAGATGATTAGGGCAGGGAGTTTGACTTATATATAAGAAATGAGAAGAGAGCAGTGATACTCTTCTACAGCACAGAAAGCCATGTCTTGAAAAGGAATAAAAAGAATTAATTTAGAATCCCAGCCATCCCACTTTTCATCTGCTCTCAGAAATAGAAATGTGATTGAATACATTATATAGTGATAATACAGAATTTGCCCTTTTCAGATTCTAAGCAAGATGAGCTTTATGGATAGATTTCTTACCTATCAGCTCAGATAAAGAACAACCTTTTTTCTGCCTTATATTCCTTATATAAGGGAGGGACCACAAAAACTATGGGGTACCACTTTCCTCGACATCAGTCGTTTTTTTCAGCTTTCCTAACAGCATGAAAATGTCACTATCCACATAGACTATCATCATCTTGTATTACTTAAACTTCTCTATTTTAAAAACCCATTAGGGGGAGCGGATGCGGCTCAAGTGGTTGGGCACCTGCCTCCCACATGGGAGGTCCTGGGTTCTGTTCCTGGTGCCTCCTAAAGTCATGGTACTGAGACTACTCAATGGAATTCTGAATTCCTGGAATTTATCAGCTTCTCAGTTTCTAGTGTGAGAGCTTGGTCTAATTTTCTTCTGACTAACATATAAATGGTATTTAACAATTGACTCATCAATTGATACACCTAGAAGTATATCAAGTATTGTCTGCTACATGTATAGTTCCTGGTATAGAATGTGGGTGCAATATTTGTTCATTGGTTGAGTTTTCTAGATTTTGTATCAAAGGAAGCATGAATAAGATAAGCATTATCTTAGAGAAAACACATCTATAAATCCTCCCCTAAATCCTTAATTTATATACTGTTTCTCTTTTTCCTGGGAAGTAGATTGATTAAAATGTTGATGAGTCAGATTGTTGCTACTTTTTTTTCCCCAATAAGGATAATTTCTTAATTATTGCATGGAAAAAAAGCCTTTGTATAATCTAACTTTGTCAATCAGGGGTTGGCCACACTTCAAAGTTGTGGCTAGATCTTCTTCTCCCCGTGTCTGCCAGTGTTTGATGTTGGCAGAGAGAGTAGCCCTGGAAGGATGGTGGTGGATGTGGAGAGTTTCCTTCTACCACTCTCCTGAGTTGAGAAGAGTAGGTGCGTGTGAGCTCACAGAGAGGAAAACTGTGTATAGACTGAACATTTTCTCATGCATTGGAAGGGACTCCACGATGGCACCCAGGAGAGACCAGGAGGACCTCAGAGCCCCTGAGACCATGCCACTTTGCAGACCCCCAGCAGCTGTGGTTTTTACCCCTCTCATGCCACCTTTTGCTGACTTTGATATAGACCAGCAATTCTTACATTTAAAAAAATTGACATATAATTGATGTATGATACACAGCATGTAAGTTGTACAATTTGATACATTTTGGCATGTGTATATAAAACCCATAAAACCATCACCACAATCAAGAAAATAAACACAGACATAACCCCAGAAGTGTCTTCAGACAGTTTTGTAATCCTTCTCACCAGCCCCTTCCTGCTTTCCCCCAACCTCTGTCCCTAGGCAACCACTGATCTATTTTCTCTCTTATATAGTTTTTTTTTTTTCCTTCTTTTGGATTATTTTAGTAGGATAAATTCTTAGTTGGAAGATTACTGGGCTAATATTGTTTATTGATTTTAACACATGATGCCAAATGGCTTTCCCAAAGCTGCTCCTCTACCCCCTTTACCCTCTGTTGGTAATGACAGAATTTGCTCTCTGCACGCCTTCTCCAATCACACAGCATATAGTCTTGTTTTGTCTTCTTTCACTTAGCGTAATTATTTTGAGATTCCCCTTTGACGTCTTCTCTTCTGTTCTCAGATCTTCACAGGACAGCACCTGGCTGCAGTGGAACGTGAAGGGGAAATTAAAAAGCGATTGTGGCAGAGGTGGTGGATGCATCCATGAGTGCCGTCGCAAACAGCAGCCCAACTGCTGGAGGGACTTCTTGGTGGTGGTGGTGGGGGGTGCTTTTCCACTTTTCTGTTTTTTCCATGTTATCTTCTACAGTTTCTTTCCAGCAGGACCTTCTTTTTCTCAGTTCTGGTCTCCATCCAGACACCTGGGTCATTATTCTGTTTGGCCCCAGGGACTGTTTGAAAGAAATCTTTCTTATAAACATTCCAGTCCTGTATCCTTCTTTCTGACCCATTCTCTTCTGTCATCTTCAGGGACTTTGACTGACATGATGATGACTTTTGCCATTCTGGCGTCACAGTCACCTGAGCTTCTTTTACCAATGCACGGAAGGTGCTTTGGATGTCTTTCTCTTTTCCAGTCTGTTTTCACACTGCAAAAAGAATCTTTATTCTTCCATGAACTAGAGATGGTTAACAATCCTGGCATGAAAGAACAAGCGCATAATAAATGCCTGGTGAGACTGTGCTGATTGTGTCACAGGTGGAGGCATCCTGCCACTTAATTGTCCAGCTCCCACTTAGACTTGGGGAGAGCCACAGAGGAAGCTGGGTGGGGGCTGCCCCAGGGCCTGGGTCTGGACATAGGGGCATATGGCAGGGCCAGCTGCAAGCTCTGCAGGAATCAGTAGTGCCCCTCCCTTCTGGTGGTCACTCACCTCCATATAGTAGGTTTTTATTTGATAGAATTTTATATAAATTGAATCACACAGGATATAGTCTTGTCTTCTTCCACTTAGCATAATTATTTTGAGATTCATCCATATTTTAGCATGTTTTAATTTACTAGGCTGCTGAAAGCAGATAGCATAAAATGGATTGGCTTTTAACAATGGGAATTTATTAGCATACAGTTTTGAGGCTGAGAAAATGTCCCAATTAAGGCATCATCAGGATGATGCTTTCTTCCTGAAGACTGGCTGTTGGCCACCCTTGGCTTCTCTGCCACATGGCAAGGCACATGGTGGTGTTTGCTGGTCTCTCCCTTTTCTTCTGGGTTTCATTGTTTTCAGCTCTTGCAACTGTGACTTTCTCTCTCTTTGTCTGAATTTCATTCTCTTATAAAGGATTCCAGTAAGACTGTGAAGACCCATCCTGAATGACATGGATCATACTTGAACTAAAGTAGCCTTATCACAAGATCCTTCTTAGGATGGGTCCGCACCCACTAGGAATGGATTAACTTTAAGAACATGCTTTTCTGGAGTACATACAGTTTCAAACCACCACAGCATGTATCAATAGTTCATTCCTTTTAATTGCTAAGTAGTAAGTGGAAATAGCATTGTTTGTGTATCCATTTACCTATTGATGGGTATTTGGGTTTTTTCCAGTTTTAGGCTGTTACGGATGAAGCTGCTATGAAGATTCCTGTATAATCCTTTGTATGGACATATGCTTTCATTTTTTCTTGGGTAAATATCTAGGTATAGCATATTGGCTCACATGGAAGGTGCATTTGTAACTTTTTGAGAAACTGCCAAACAGTTTTCCAAAGTGGTTATACCATTTTACATCCTGCCAGCAATATATGAGAGTTCCAGTTCTTCTACATCCTTGCCAACTTTTGTATAATTGTCCTTATAATTTTAACCATTCTAATGGGTGTATAGTGGTATCTCACTCTTTTTTATTTTTATTTTATTTATTTATTTTATTTTTATTTAAATTTTTATTTTTTTATTTTTTAAAAGATACTTAGGTTTCCCCAAATCTCCAATTGTAATAATGGATCTATTTCTTCTTTCATGTCTATCAGTAATTAATTTTTAATACTTTGTTGTTATTTAAAGAAATTTTGTTAACGAAATTGTAGGTTTACAGAAAAATCATGCAGCAAATACAGAGTTCCCATTTATTTTTTTATTTTTTTATTTTTTTTTTATTTTTATTTTTAAAGATTTTATTTATTTATTCATTTATCCCCCCCTTGCTGCTTGTGCTCGCTGGGTCAGCTAACCACGCCGTGCGGGCGGGCTTGCCTTCACCAGGAGGCCCCGGGAACCGAACCCAGGGCCTCCCATATGGTAAACGGGATCCCTACTGATTGAGCCACAGCCGCTTCCCTGGAGTTCCCATTTAAATATCTCCTCACACATATAGTTTTCCCTATTATTAACACTTTGCATTATAGTGATGCCTGTGCCACAATTGATAAAACAATCATAATTATGCTATTAACTATATTTCAGAGTTTACATTAGCCTACACGTTTGTGTTGTACTGCCCTAAGTTTCTTTTTAAGTTCTTATTCTAGTACATACATACAACCTAAAATTTTACCTTTTAACCATATTCTAATATATAATTCAGTGACATTAATTATATTCAAAATATTAAATATACAGTTATCCCTTCTGTATCACAGGGGTTAGGGGTGAGGGTTCTCATGATCTGGAAAATCCACATAAAATCTTTTGACCCTCCTTTTGTACTAGAGGCAAAGTCTTATTTTTTCTTTTTCTTTTATGGGGTGTTTACAGTACCTTATTGTAAAATTTCAGTTAAGTATTTGGTCATTGATATTATACAATACTATACATATATTTTATGCATCTGAATTTCTAAACTTTTTCTGTATTATCTGCTCCATGTGCCATCTGAAGCTTCCACAAAACTCCCCCAAAATTCCTATTTAATTTCTTATGCCAACCCGTGATATATTGAAACCACAATGGGGAAAGTCGTGATGTGGAAGGGATAACTATTTTATTATTTTAATTCATCTTCTTTTTTGGCTTGTTAGCTATAACTCATTGTTTTGTTCATTTAGTAGATGCTTTAGGTTTTATAGTGTATGTCTTTAACTTATCACAATCAACCTTAAAGTCATATTATACCATTTCACATATAGTACAAGAGCCTTACATTAGTATACTCTCATTTCTTTTCTCCTGATGTTTGTGTTATTTTTTCATACATTTTACTTTTACATATCTTACAAAAGACATGTTGCATTGTAATTATTTTCGTTTAAACAGGGGTGGCAAACTACTTTTTATATAAATGACTAGAGAGTTAATATGTTGTTTTGTCTACCATATGGTCTCTGTAATAACTACTCACCCCTGACTTTGTAGACAAAAGATAAAATAACAGGTTAGAATTGGTAAAAAAGGATACTCATAAATAATACATAAACAAATGAGAATGATATATGTTCCAGTAAAATTTTATTTAAAACAAAGTCATGGGCAGGATTTGGCCCACAGGCTGTAGGTTTCTGACCCCTGGTTTAAACAGTCAACCAACCTTTAAAGGGATTTATATAATAAGAAAAAAGATCTTACTATATCTATCCATGCAATTTCCTTGTCCAATTCCCTCCATCCCTCTGTCTAGATATATTTCCTCTGGTATTTGTTTACCTTTGTCTGAAGGACTTACTTTAACCTTTCTTGCAATGCAGCTCTGCAGGTGTTGAATTCCTTCAGCTTTTGTTATGTCTGACAAAGTCTTAACTTCACCTTCAATTTTGAAAAGAAAATTTTCTGATTATAGAATTATAGGCTGATAGTTATTTTTCTTTCCATATGTTAAAAATGTTTCTTCACTGTTCCCTCATTTGTTTCCAACCAGAAATCTGCTGCCACCTCTGTCTTTATTCCTGTATAGGTGTAACAAATCTGTTTTGACTGGCTGGTTTTACAATTTTTCTCTTTATCGCTAGTTTAGAGCAATTTGATTATGATGTGACTTGGTGCAGGTTTTTTTCATGTTTCTTGTACTTGGGGTTTGTTGACATTCTTGGATCTGTAGAGTTAGAGTTTTCATTAAACATGGAAAATTATTGACCATTATTCTTTAAATATTTCTCCAGCCTCCAATCCTTTTTCAGGGATTCCATGTACTTGTATATTAGGCTGCATGATGACTTCTTTTTCTTCTCCACCACTTCCTCTTCTTCCTCTTCAATTTATTTTCTTTCTACATTTCATTTTTGACAGTTTCTCTTCCTATATCTTCAAGTTCACTACACTTTCCTTCTGCTGTGTCTAATTGGCTTTTAATCCAAACCAGTGTATTTTTCACTTTACAAATTGTAGATTTTAATCCCTAAAGTACACTTAGGTATTTTAGAAACACCTTCCATTTATTCACTTCTTTTTTGAACATATGGAAAAAAGTTATAATATATGTTTTAATTTCCCTTTCTGCTAATTCTAACTTGTCTGTCAGTTTAGAGTGTGTTTTGATTAATTAATTTTTCTCATTATTAATCATATTTTCCTGCTTCTTTTTATGAATATTTTGCTTACATGTTATACATGGATGTTACCTTGTTGGGTGCTGGATATTTTGTTATGCCTATAAATTGTCTTGAGCTTCCTTCTAGAATGCAGTTATATTCTTTAGAGTTAGTTTCATCCATGTAAATCTTGCTTTTAAAGTTTGTTAGGTGGAATTGCAGTAAGTGCTAGTCTAGAACTAAAGATTCCCTGTTACCAAGGAAAGACCCTTCTATGTATTTTACCCAATGCCCTATGATATATGAAGTCCAATCTGCCTATGTGAGGCCAGACACTGTTATCATATGTTTTTCCCCAGTCTCAGGTAGTTTACTCAAAAGTATTTATTGATCAGTTCTTAGCCAAATGCTCCAGGGGGAACCTCTGCAGATCTCTGGAATTCTGTCTCTGTGATGTTCTTACCTCTCTGGTAGTCTATTCTGGGAAGCCCAACTGCCTTGGTCCCTCCGGACTCTCAGCTTTATTCCTCAACTTAGGAGATCCACTTATCTGCTTGGGTTCCTTCTCCCTGCCTCAGTCTCTCTTGAGACAGTGAACTGGGGAATCATAGGCCTCACATTTATTTCCCATCTCTCAGGGAGCACTCTCCTGGTTTCCAGGGTCTTCAAAACTATTGTTTCATATTTTTTCCATTTTTTATTGTTTTTAGAGCAGGGTAAATTGGGTCTCTCCCTCTTTAGATTTTCACTGGCTCGTATTCCACCTCAGCTGGGAAGAGTGTCAATCTTCCAGGGCAATAGGACTCTTATAGTGTAGTGGTTTACATTTTAGGTCTTTAAAAGACTCCTTCTAAATAAATTCCTTTATTTTTTGTCCCTCATATTTAAAATGAATCAGGAGATGGTTGCAGAGTCAGAGAGATGAGATTAAGAGTTCAGCTCCTTTTGTAATACAATAAAGTTGGAGAAGGAGGCTAAAGTTTTCAAGTAAGTGGGCTCACTAATATTTCACCTTTATTTAGGCAGACTTACAGCCCAATATAAGGTAATCCTGGACAAGTGTAGACCTACACAAGGGGTCAACCCAGGGAAACATGCAGTCTGAAGGGGCAATGAAAGGGTTCCCAAGGCAGCTGGGAAAACACCATGAAGAAAAGGGGGTAGAAGCTGGGTGTAGTTCTTTCTCTTAAACTCTCCAGCTAAGCCAAACCTTTTGTCTTGGGAAGGCTGAGTATGGCCTCAGAAAGAAGCCCTGAGTGTTATTTTAGGGAACGGCCCTCTCTGCGGAAATTAGAGGGGTGGAGACAAATGGTATCCCAGAGAGAGTGGCTTCAGGAGCATATGGCTCCTTATCCTTAATTCTTCCTCTGTGATATTGGTACTTCACCACATTTTTGGTTCCTTTTCCTTAGACTAAACCGTAAGATGTGAAATTGAACAGTGTCTGCTTAAAAATGACATCAGTGTCTTGTTCAGTTAAATAATTATGTTTTGTAACCTGGTCTGTATTTCTACCATGATACTTAGCATAGTTCATGTATTTTATTTCTCATTAACCTCTGAATCACTAAAAACAGAGCAGCATTTACCTCCATAGCTCCTCCTTGTACATCAGTGACTGTGTTGAATAAATGATTGTGCTCATGAACCAGTTTTTGCCAGCATGTACATTTTCTCAACTCAAAACCGAAAACATTTAATGACTTTCAAAGAGGAGTTGATAAATGCTGCATAGATGCTCAGAAGCTGTCCCAAAACCTTCAAAGGGTTTCTGCAGTTCTTTCTCTCCTGTCCTCTCCTGTTTAACCCCTCTCCTCCTTTCTCTCTTCTCTCCTCCTCTCTCCTTCTCTCTCTGTTATTATACCAGCTTATAAAGCATATGAGACTGTGTAGTCACATTACTTCCCACCACCACAGAATCATAAGCAGCCCCATAGCTGCCTGAATGGGAATTATGATGATAATAAAGTTGCCATTGTTTTTCTCTTCTCTGAAGAAGCAACCATGTCCTATCATTGAGGTTCTCAAAGTCTCTACCTCCTTTTCTTCATGGTGTTTTCCCACCTGCCTTGGGAACCCTTTAATTGCCCCTTCAGACTGCATGTTTCCCTGGTTGACCTCTTGGGTAGGTCACTGCTGTGAAGTTTGAGCTCAGTTCTCACTCCCAAGTGTTTTCTCTACAATGTTTAGTAAGGGTTTGGGGAACACCCTGTCATGCTTGGGTCTAGCTGCTCAGTGATGCCTCCATTGCTGTCTGTCGTCTGTCTGTCATTGTCAACTTCAGATCCTAGCAAGATGAAGCACACATTTCTCCTGCCAAGTGCTTGGTAATACAATGTAAGCAGAGGGCTTTGAAATGCTCAATAACAATAAGCCCCCGTTCACATCATGTCAGTTAATTAGGAATCAGACAGTAGGCTGACAAGGGCTGGGCTGAAATTTACCTTTGCTGTGAAAAGGCTTTCTTTAAACATAGCAAAAATTAATTGGGTAAACAATGTCAGGTGAATGCCGGGGGCAAAAAAAAAAAAAAAAAAAACAGAAGGAGAAAGAGCTATTTAATTGGCCACATGATTGAAAAAAAGTATCCAGCTTCTTACAAACAAAAAAGAAGATTCTCAGAGCTGTGGAGTCTTGGGAAGGGTGTTCACCTAGACATTTGTCACCATTCATGCCTGACCTAGCTCTGCTCTAACTACTGTGTCCCTGTATGCACACCATTTTCCTTCTCTCCCTGGGCTTCAGTGGATTCCTCTATAAAATCAGAAGTTGTTCTTCATGGTCTCTTATATGTTAATACAGTGATAGCAATTAATGTGCTCAATTTAAAATAAACCTTAGGTCTTCATTAAGTCAGGCAACCCAAACACTGAAGTAGGGAGCACTATTTCTTGCTAGGATGTCTGAGCAATGCCATAGCCTCAGAGTGCCAGTTGTTCTCAGTTCCAATCTGTCTTTTTGTTTTTGCCAGGCTTTTTCCAAACGGCAGTTCTGACCTTGTCTCTTCCCTTTCAGTGGCCAGTAGGCCCACAGGGTAAAGAACAAAATCTTTAGCAAGGCATGGAAGGCCTTTCACAATGTCTCCTGCTGTGGCTTTGCTGGTTCCCTATGTCAACCCTGGGCACCAGCCATGTTAGGTGCTGCCCAGTCTCCGGAGTGCTCTCCACGCTTTCAAGCTTAGTGTTTTTTTTTTTAACAAATCAACTTTATTGATACATATTAATAAAGCATAAATTCATCTGCAGTGTACAATGAGTGGCATTTGGTATAATCACATAGTTGTGCATTCATCACATCCATCATTATTAGACCATTTTCATTGAAAGATAAAGAATTCCTTGTTTGTTTCTTTGTTTTTTGTGTATTATTGTTATATTTATTTTTTTAAATGGGCTATCAGTTTTTTTTTTTTCAACAATTATTTCATTTTTATTACACATCATGACAGGTTTTCAACTTTCCCTGAAGCAGCAGATACTGTCTTTTTTTTTTGCCTCTGATTATTTTATTTTCATTAAAATATATATATATTTTAAAAGATGCTTAGATTACATAAATGTTACACAAAAATTACAGGGATTTCCATGTTCCACACCTCCCACACCTCCCATAACACCCCATATAAACATCTTTCATTAGTGTGGCACATCACCTGCAATGGATATACACATCCTGGGGCTTTGCCACTAAGCATGGACATAGTTCACATTGTAGACCACACTCTCTTACACACAGTTCTGCATGTCATATGCTGATGTAAAATGGCCTATATCTGTCATTGTAATGTCACTCAGGATAATTTCCAAGTCCTGAAAAAGCACCTGTATAACAAGTGCTTTTCTCTTCCTTGCCCCAAAAGCATCTAGTGGTCACTGTCTCCACCTCACTGTTGTAATTTCTTCCATTGCTTGAATCACAATATGTCGACAACAGAATACCATTAAGTCCACTCTAGTCCATAGCTCTTCCCCCAATCCTGAAGAGATTGAGATGGTGATGTCCACTCCACCTCCAAGTGAGAGGGGGCTTATATCCCATGGATATGGTGGATGGGATTATCCTGCCTGTGTCTGCAGGCTCTCTCCATTCCCTGGGATGGCTGTTGTCCATCATCGTCTCCTCACCAGGTGACTTGGGTGAATCCATTGAGCTGCAGAGTAGGAGTTGCAGCTCCACTGAGATTCCAGGCACAGCTGGCACATGGGCAGGCCTAAGGCTCCAGTCTCTAGAAGTACACCTACAAACTCCAGCATTACATATAGGTTTGAATAGAAGGGATTGATGGACCATGTGCAGGGAGGACTTATTTGAGTCCAACTCTGTCACTCTCAGGAGCACAGATTCCAAAGTAGAGCCCACTGATAAGACATCAATCTCTGGAGCTATCCCCCCTTATATAGGACCTGAGTGTCTCCAGAGCCCTCAGGAGCTCCACTGTGTGGGATGATATCCACTTTGGTGTTCTATGAGATCCTACTGAGGTGTGCGTAAGCGTTACCTCTGGGATAATCTCTCAACTCTCTTTGAAGTCTCTTAGCCACATGAACTCATTTGTCTTTACCTTTCCCGCCTTTTATTCATGGTATTTTTCCAGTCATACTGCCAGTTGTCACTTGGTATTAATCCCTCGTTGCCAGGGAGGCTCATACCTGGGAGTCATGTCCCATGCTGGGGGGAAGGTAATGCACTCATATGGTGAGTTTGGCTTAGAGAGAGGCCACATTTGAGCAACAAGGAGGCTCTCAGGTGGCAACCCTTAGGCACCCCATAACAGTAGGCCAAGTTTCAATTATAAGAGCAAAGACTCGTAAGGCTAGTAGTCATCAATAACAAGAACACATCAGTGGACCCTCCTCCTTTGCCAGACACTGCCCCTGTACTCGGGAGACTGTTTCTGCTCCCTTGGAGAATGTGGCAGAGCTCTCCAGGCTGGGAATTCAGTATTCCCTCATTTATTGAGTGATTGTCTACCCACTGTGACCATGCCCCACCCCTTAATCATTTGAACAATTTTATATATCTTTCATGTATATTAGGTGAACTTGCTCCCATGAAACCCCCATCCCAGACACCCCCCACCAATGATCCTCTCCTGCCCCTTCTGTGATCCAAACCTTCCTTGAAGATGAAGCCCATATAATAGCCAAATACAATTAATAGGAAAATGAAATAATAAAGATAAGTTTAAATATAAGAGATAAAATACATGGAAACTTAAAAAAAAACACTAGAAATAAAATAAAATTAAAGGATTGGGATATTTAAAAAATGGGAAAAAATAGAAGAATTGTTAAAAAATTTTTTTAAACATTTTTCCTTTTATCACTGCATTATCAGGTGTCCAGTCTGTACTGTGGCACCTGCCCCCTCTCACTCCCCAGTGTCTCCTGAATTTTCATTTGATTTTCAAAGAAGTTTTAGGTCACAGCAAAGTTACACACAGGATACTAGAAACTTCCATATACTCAACCTCATTCCCCTTTCCTCACCCCATATTAAAACCTTTTTTATGTGGATGGTAGCATTGTTATAACTGTTATACAAATAGTGAAGCATAGCTACTAAACATTGTCAATGGTTTACAATATAGTTTACAATTTAGATGGTACAGTTTAATAATTTTTGATGATATTTACCATGTCCTGTGTCCATTACTGTAAGGTAATGAAAAACATTTCCCATAACCACTATATACCCCCTGTTTGATCTTTTCTATTCCTTCCTCCCCATCCCCCTGGGGCTCATGACATTCCCCTGTCTTGACTCATTTGATGACAAGATTCATAGTTACATGCAACAAGAGGTCTTGACGTGCTGATTATCCTCTCCTATTAGGATCCACCCTTGTGCCTAAGAGACACCCACCTGTCTGTTTCTGGGTGAATCGGTCCTCCCAAAGATGGGGGTCCATCTCCTTTCCACTCACCGTGTGGGTCTCCACTCACTGACACAACACCTTATGACGGGATGAACACACACACACTCCCAGAAGCCTGCTCCAGATGCACCCCTTCCTGAATGTCCCTCCAACCTACACCCTAAACCAGTGACACTATCTTGTTATACTGTCATAAGAGCATTCCCACCCCTGCACTTTCAACATCATACCCACTAATCCCACGTTCACCTAGTCCCCCTCCCATCTTTCTCCCCAGTAGCCTGGGTATTCTAACCCGTCCCTCCTAATCTACCCAACTGTCAACCCTGTACCATCAAACCCATTAATATCACTACCCACCTGTCCTATCCTTCAATATGCAACTATTCTCTATCACTTTACCATAGATTATGTCCATATGTGTGATGGCTCACAACTTTCTCTTCTCTTTCTCTTCCTTGTTAACCTATCTTTCAGAAAATGGTTCTCAGACACTGCTCACTTTCCTCAATTCAAATCAGTGAGGTCATATACTGTTCATCCTTCAATGCCTGGCTTGCTTCACTCAACAGAATGTCTTCAAGATTCATCCATGTTATTCCATGTGTTAGCACTTTATTCCTTCTTACAGCTGAGTAATATTCTGTTG
Source organism: Tolypeutes matacus (assembly GCA_026826555.1). Classification (NCBI taxonomy): domain Eukaryota; kingdom Metazoa; phylum Chordata; class Mammalia; order Cingulata; family Chlamyphoridae; genus Tolypeutes; species Tolypeutes matacus. The sequence continues at coordinate 18,040,676 of JAKSZT010031676.1, forward strand.
TATGTATGTACTACATTTTGTTTATCCATTCATCTGTTGATGGACACCGGGGCCGATTCCAACTTTTGGCAATTGTGAACAATGCCACAACGAACATTGGTGTGCATATATCTTGTAATGTCTTTGCTTTCAATTCTTCTGGATATATACCCAGCAGTGGAATCGCTGGATCATATGGAAGGTCTATTGTTAGTTTTCTGAGGAACAGCCAAACTGTCCTCCACAGTGGCTGGACCATTCCACAATCCCACCAGCAGTGGATGAGGGTTCCTATTGTTCCACATCCTCTCCAACACTTATTTTCTGGTGTTTTTTTAATAGCTGTCATTCTGATGGGTGTAAGATGGTATCTCATTGTAGTTTTGATTTGCATTTCCCTAATAACTAGCGATGTCAAGCATTTTTTCATGTGCTTTTTACCATTTGTGTTTCTTCCTTGGAGACGTGTCTTTTCAGGTCACTTGCCCATTTTTTAAATGGGTTTTTTGTTTTTTATTTTTGAGGTGTAGGATTTCTTTATATATATGCAGGCTATTAGGCTCCTACCAGATATATGGTTGCCAAATATTTTCTCCCATTGGGTAGGCTGCCTTTTTATTTTCTTAATGAAGTCCTTTGAGGTGTAGAAGTTTTAATTTTGAGGAGATCCCATTTATCTATTTTTTTCTCTTGCTGCTCATGCTTTGGGTGTGAAGTTCATGAAACCATTTCCTATTACAAGGTCCTGTAGATGCTTCCCTACATTATCTTCCAAGGTCTTTATGGTTTTGGCTCTTATATTTAAATCTTTGATCCATCTTGGGTTGATTTTTGTGTAAGGTGTGAGATGGTATTCCTCTCTCATTCTTTTGGATATGGATATTCAGTTCTCCAAGCACCACTTGTTAAAGAGGCCATTCTCTCACAACTGAGTGGGCTTGGTGGCCTTGTCGAATATCAGATAACTGTATATGTGAGGATCTATATCAGAACTCTCAATTTGGTTCCATTGGTCAATATGTCTATCCTTGTGCCAATACCATGCAGTTTTGATCACTGTAGCTTTGTAGTATGTTTTAAAGTCAGGTAATGTGATACCTCCAACTTCATTTTTCTTTTTCAATATGTATTTGGCAATTTGAGGCCTCTTACCTTTCCAAATATATTTTGTAGTTAGTTTTTCTAGTTCCTTAAAAAATACAGTGTTGATTTTTATTGGGATTGCATTAAATCTGTAGATTAGTTTGGGTAGGATAAACATCTTGATGATGTTTAGTCTTCCTATCCATGAACAGGGAATATTCTTCCAAATTATTTAAGTCTTCTTTGATTTCCTTTAACAGTGTTCTGTAGTTTTCTGTATATAAGTCCTTTACATCTTTAGTTATATTTATTCCTAGGTATTTGATTCTTTTAGTTACTATTGTAAATGGTATTTTTTTCTTGATGCCCTCCTCAGATTGCTCATTATTACTGTACAGAAATGCTTCTGATTTTTGAGCATTGATCTTATAGCCTGCGACATTACTGAACTCCTTTAAAGTTCTAGAAGCTTTGTTGTAGATTTATCAGGGCTTTCTAAGTATGGGATCATGTCATCTGCAAATAATGACATTTTTACTTCTTTTCCAATCTGGATGCCTTTTATATCTTTTTCTTGCCTCAGTGCTCGAGCAAGTACTTCTAAGACAATGTTAAATAGGAATGGTGATAGTGGGCATCCTTGTCTTGTTCCCGATCTCAGACGGAAGGCTTTTAAGGATTTCACCATTGAAGATGATGTTAGCTTTGGGTTTTTCATATATACCCTTTATCATATTCAGAAAGTTTCCTTGTATTCCTGTCTTTTGCAATGTTTTTATCAAGAAAGAGTGCTATATTTTGTTGAATGCTTTTTTTGCATCTATAGAGATGATCATGTGATTTTTTTCTTTCAATCTGTTTATGTGGCGTATTACATTGATTGATTTTCTTATATTGGACCATCTTTGCATACCCAGGATGAAAACCACTTTGTCATGGTGTATAATCCTTTTGATATGTTGTTGAATGCGATTAGCAAGTATTTTGTTGAGGATTTTAGCATCTAGGTTCATTAGAGAAATTGGTCTGCAATTTTCCTTTCTTGTGGTATCTTTGTTTGGTTTTAGTATTAGGGTAATGTTGGCATAGTAGAATGAGTTAGGCAATATGCCTTCTACTTCTATTTTTTGGAAGAGCTTAAGCAGAATTGGTGTTAGCTCTTTCCAGAATGTTTGGTAGAATTCAGCTGTGAAGCCATCTGGTCCTGGCTCTTCTTAGTTGGGAGATTTTTGATGACTGAGTCTATCTCTTTACTTGTAATTGGACTGTTGAGTTCATCAATTTCTTCTTTCATCAATGTAGGCTGTTTGTGAGTTTCTAGAAACTTGCCCATTTCCTCTAAATTATCATTCTTGTTGGCATATAATTTTTCAAAGTATCCTGTTATGATACTCTTTATTTCTGTGGGGTCAGTAGTGATATACCCTTGTTCATTCTTTATTTTGTGTACTTGCATCTGTTCTCTCATTTTCTTTGTTAGTCTGGCTAAGGGTTTGTCAATTTTATTGATCTTCTCAAATAACCAGCTTTTGGTTATGTTTTTTTTTTTAGTGCTTTCTTATTCTCTATTTCATTTATTTCTGCTATAATTTTTGTTATTTCCTTCTTTCTACTTCCTTTAGATTTAGTTTGTTGTTGTTTTTCTAATTCCTCCAAGTGTGCAGTTAGGTCTTCAATTTTAGCTCTTTCTTCTTTTTTAATATAGGAATTTATGGCTATGAACATCCCTCTCAGGACAGCTTTCTCTGCATCCCATAGGTTTTGATATATTGTCTTGTCATTTTCATTAGTTTCAAGGTAGTTACTGATTTCTTTTGAGATTTCTTTCTTGACCCACTGTTTGTCTAAGAGTGTGTTGTTTAACTTCCATATCTTTGTGCCTAATCTGATTCTCTGGCCCTTAGTGATTTCCAATTTCATTCCATTGTGGTCAGAGAAATGACTTTTTATAATCTCAATCTTTCTGAATTCATTGAGAGTTGTTCTGTGGCCTAGCATGTGGTCTATCTTGGAGTATGTTCCATGTGCACTCGAGAAGAATGTGAATCCTGCTGTATTTGGGTGTAATGTTCTGTATATGTCTATTAAGTCCAGGTCCTCTAATGTATTGTTCAGAGTCTTTGTTTCTTTAATGATTCTCTGTCTAGATGTTCTGGCTAATGCTGATAATGGTGTATTAAAGTCCCCCACTATATTTGTAGAGGCATTTATTTCTCCACTTAGTTTTTCCAGAGTTTTTCTCATGTATTTTGAGGCACCCCGATTAGGTGCATAAATGTTTATGATTGTTCTCTCTTTTTGAGAGATTACCCCTTTTACTAATATATAGTGTCCATCTTTGTCTCTTACAATAGTTTTGCATTTAAAGTCTATTTTGTCTTATATTAGAATAGCTACTCCTGCCCTTTTTTGGCTATTGTTAGCTTGTAAAATCATTTTTCAGCCATTCACTTTCAGCCTCCTTGAATCCCTGGGCCGAAGGTGGGTTTCTTGTAGACAGCATATAGATGGATCATATTTCCTTAGCCATTCTGCCAATTGCATCTCTTGAGTGGTGAATTTAATCCATTAACATTCAGGGTTATTACTCACAACGAATTTCTTACTTCAGCCATTTTTTCTTTGGGTTAATGTATGTCATATGTTGCTTCATTTCTGTTTTTGTCTTTTTAGTTGTTTTTAAACTCCAACTCTCTCTCCCTTGTTTTTTCCTTTCAACTTGTAGAGATTCCTTTAGTATTTCTTGAAGTGCAGGTTTCCTATTGACATACTCTCTTAATTTCTGTTTATCTGTGAATATTTTGAACTCTTCATCATTTTTGAATGCCAGTTTTGCTGGATAGAGAATTCGTGGCTGGAAGTTTTTTTCTTTTAGTATTTTGGCTATGTCATACCACTGTCTTCTTGCCTCCCTGGTTTCAGATGAGAAATCAGCACTTAATCTTATTGTGCTTCCCTAGTATGTGATGGTTCTCTTTTCTCTTGCTGCCTTGGTATTTTCTCTTTGTCTTGAGCATTGGACATTTTGACAAGTATATATGTCTTGGAGTTGGCCTGTTGAGATTTATACTGTTTGGGGTGAGCTGTGCTCCCTGGATCTGCACAGCCATCTCTCTCAATAGGGTTGGGAAGTTTTCAGCCATTATTTCCTTCAATACTCCTTCTGTTCCCTTTCCCTTCTCTTCCCCTTCTGGGATGCCCATAATGCATATGTTTGTGCGTTTTGTGTTGTCGTTTAAATCCCTGAGTCCCTGGTGGATTTTTCTATCTTTTTGTCTATCTATTCTACTATCTGTTTGATTTCAGATGTATTGTCTTCCACATCACTAATTCTTTCTTCTGCCTGTTCAAATCTGCTGTTATGTGAATCCAGCGTCTTTTTGATTTCTTGCATTGTGCCATTGATCACCATCATATCTGTTATCATTTTATATATGTTTACAATTTCTTCAGTATGTTCTCCCAGTGTCTTCTTAATATCCTTAATCTCTTCCTTCACTTTGTTAAGTTGGTCAATGAAATTTGTTTGGAAAAGTTTGATTAGTTGTCCGATTTTCTGCATCTCTTCCTGGTTTTTAGTTTGTTCATTGGACTGGTCCATGTCTTCCTGTTTCTCAGTGTGGTTTGTAATTTTTTGTTGGCCTCTAGTTATCATTTTTTCCTGATGGGTTTATTCTGTTGGTTAGCTTCTCTCTCTGCTCTAGAGTTTTACTTAGCTGGGGTTCTGTGTGTGTTAAGTTTTCTTTTTGACACTTTTTCTTCTTATTTCTTGCTTCTTTCTATGTTCCCTTGAAGGCAGAAGATTCGGGCCAGAGGAATCAAGCGATGTGAGAAAGGAATAAGGATAAGAGTAATATTGGTAAAGGTTAGAAGAGGGGCTGTATAAGACTTAGTGAAATGAATATTTAGCTCATGTAGGCAGTGTAGAGTAATAGGAAAAAGAGTGGAGTACCTACAATGTACTGGGGAGGAATATATATATAATGATTTAGAAGGCTATTATGATGGGAGGGAGAGATAGAGTAAAGAAAGGGCTGAAAGGAAAAAGTTAATATTAATAAAAAAAATTAAGAAAACAGAATAGATAGAATAGAAATTGACACCCTTAAGTTGTGGGCTAATGAAAAAAGGTAGTATATAAGAACCACAACAGAAAGCAGAAGGCACAAAGATGAAGGAAGAAAAAGAGATAGCTTGGGGTACAAAATCAATATTGACAGAGAATAGGAAATCACTGAAGAAGAAGCACAGCAAAGAAGAGACAAGCTAGCAGCACCTAATTAAAAAAAAATAGAAAAAAAGATAAAGAAAGAAAGAAAAAAGGAGGAGAGGTGGGGAGGAAAGAGGAAAGAAAAACAAGAGACAAGAAGTAAACAGAGAAAAATAAAACAACCACAAATTCAAGCAGTCAAACAAATCTAAGGAAAAACAGTCTTCCTTCTTGGACCCTTGTGGAACCTCTCAGCCTGCTTGTATTTATCAATCAATTGCCCTGCAAGGTTCTATCTGCAAGTTTTGAGGCTGATTTTAGCTATAAAACTAAATTAAAAAGAAAAATTCATTCTTTAATTTTTATAGTGACTGTCTTTTTTTTTGGCGAAATAAGGGACCCAAAATATGTCGTCTTTTAGACCACGGGAACCTAACTAGGCTTGTGGACACTAATCAAGCACTTCTCACTTCTTGGCCTCCCCAGGGGAGCTGAAGCTCTGATGCTAGTCAGTGCAGAACGATAAAATTGGCTAACTCTGCCCCCTCTGGAGCCAACCCTCAGTGTCACTGGGCTGCTGGGTAAATCAGGCTTCCTCAGTAGATTCGCCTCTCCCCTCAGCCTGGCACTGCTTCAGACCAGCTTATCTGCTTCCCAAAGCTATGAGGGGGTCCAGGCAGCCAAATTGACAGAAAGGAAACCCCTCTCCACCTTCTGTCAGGACCCTCCCCTTCTCAGAGGATCCTCCCTCTCACCGGGTTGCCAGCAGTGGTTGGGGCGTATCCCTGGCAACTAGGTAAATCAGCCTTCCTCAGCAGATTTGCCACTCCCCTCAACCTGGTCCTGCTTCAAGCCAGCTAATTTGTTCCCCAAAGCTGCAAGGTGTTCCAGGCAGTAAAATCCACAGAAAGGAAAGCCTCTCGACCTTCCACCAGAATCCTCCCACTCTCAGAGAATGCTCCCTCTCACTGGGTTGCCACCAGGAGTTGCAGCTCAAACCAGCCTTTTTTCCTGAGGGTGGGGCTCAGCCGTCTGCGGTAACCTCCATGGGCAGGGTTAAAACTCACGAATCTCTACCGAGCAAGCCACACTGCCAAGCTGCCTCCAGATAGATGTCCCAAGCCTCTCGCTCTGTGCACCCACAGCACAGACCCCCGGGCAGGACCCCGTCCCCAATCAACCGTCCTCAGAAAGCTAGTCAGTGATTGCCCTCCTAAATCGATACCATCTTGCCTCCTTTTTAGTGTTTTTGCATATGCTATTGCCCTAGTTTGCCTGCGAACTGCTCCATAGCCTCCAAATCTTAGCTCAAGCAATTGTTCTTCTGTAAAGCCTCTCAGGCAGAGCTGGTGGCTTTCTGGTCCTCCAGTACTTTCCATGGTCATTGTCATCGGATGGCAAGCTTGCCTCCTCCTCTAGACTGCCTTCCTTAAACACGGGTTTTGTCCTATTCATCTTTGTAATTCTGAAGTCCAGCATGGGGCTACAAAAGGGTTCATTGCATGGATGAATGAAAACAGCATTTGGAAGTAATAAATGTGTGAGTTTATAGTTTTTTCGTAATTATGAGATTTTTTAAATTTGAGATTGACTTTTCCTCTGTTCATCTGAGTCGGTGAAGGGTCTACTATTTTTTGAGGACTCTAAGAACCATTAGTTAGGAAGATTCTGCTTTGAGAATTGCAGAATGGGTTTAGTTAGTGAACTAAGACTGGGTGTCACAGAGAAGTCATTTGGAAAATAGCATGGGCAATTTTAAAACAAATGTACTTTTATCATCACTTATAGTAGAAGCTGGTTTATTTGACGATCTTTTAAGCAGAGCCATAGCCACATTTCTTTATGCCCATAAGGAATCATAATTGGTGGTTCTAGAGATGAATGGGCTTCTCCAGAGTCTATAAGTATCTGGCCCTTAGAGATGTTCATGTAGAGGCTGGAAGGCCATCTAATGTGGTTGCTGAAAAGGGAATTCATACATTGGGTGGGAGCCCTTGCAACACAAAGATTTTTTTTTTTCCTTTTGATACTGTGAACTTCCAAATTTACAGATGAGAAAAGTGCAGCTAATAAAGGCGCTCCATATTTACTGAATGAACTCAGGGTATCTCAGTCTCAGTACTATTGATATTTTAGACCAGATAAACCCTTAATGTCAAGGGCCAACCTGTGCTTTGGAGCATGTTGAATAGCATCCTTCACCTCTAGCCACTAGATGCCAGTAGCACTCCCATTTGTAACAATTAAAAATGTCTCCAGATATTGCCAAATGGACCCTGGGAGACAAAATCACCCCACTGAGAACCACTGTATTAAATGAATGAATGGATAAACATTACCCAAGGGAAGCTGAAAGGCTGGATTTTGTCCATGTTTAAGCTTTAATTTTTAATTTTGGTGTTAAAATTAATGGGACTTCACAAAAATACATTGCACATCTACCTACAAGGCCATCAATGAGACACTGTGCCAGGCACTGTGGAATTACAGAGAGTCGAAGAAGAACTTCACCTTTCTTTGAAAACATACAAATAACACATGCAGGCATCTTAGGTCAGAGGGGCAGTGCAGATAGAGCTGATGGAGCACACTGAGAAGGACTTCAGACTAAAGAACAGAATGTAATAATTACAATCACAGAGTCCAAATGCCTGGTTTTGAAATACTGATCTCAATGCTCTCCAGCTGTTGAACCATGGGAAACTTATTCAATAGCCTGTTGCCTCAGTCTTCTCATCTGTATGATGGAAATAATAATAGAATATGTCAGATGGTGGTTGTGAGGATTAGATGAATTAATATATGTAAAGCGTTTGAAACACTGCCTGCTGCATAAAGAGTGCTGTTAACATATTCTTGGAATCAAAATGCCATCAACTGAGAAATGTGTCATTGCTTATGAACCACCAGAAAGAAAAAAAGGCTGACAATTACAATTTGTTTTCTAAAAATCTCATCAATTCTAAGAGTCATCCTGATTTCAGAGATGCTAAAATATGAAAAATGTGCACCTTGGAGTTGATGTAATATGAGTGTGTAGTCAGATTTGTATTTGAATTCTTGCTTTGCCACTTTCTAGCTGAATCACTTTGAGCCGATTATTTAACTTCTCTGATTTTGCTTCCTTATCAGTAAAATGAAATATTAATAACCATTCAGCAGGGTTGTTAAAGGAAGTCATTTTCGTTAAACAGTCTTAGCAAAATGTAGTAGCTCAATGCGTGGTAGCTATTATTATGGATATGGAAGTGTGGTAAAATTGGAAACAAGTATTTGGAGTAGAGCCTTTGTTTTGACATGAGAAGGTGATTAACAGGGGATGCGATTAGATAAAAGAATAATGTCACCAAGGCACGGCATAAATGCCCTCTCTCCGTTCTAGATGATAGAATTGATTTCTCTTCCCTCTCCCCCTTATTCCTTGAGTCCCTCTGTGTGTGTGTGTGGTTTTGGAGTTACCAAAACCACAGTCTACCAAGTCAGAGGACCTATATTTAAATGGAAAACAAACAAGTATTTGAGGGAAACAAAAAAGAAGGTTAACATTTATTTACTGCCTTCTAGGTATCAGAAATCATACTTCGTGCATTATTTCTTTCTCACAATTAACCCTGTAAGGCAAGTCTTATGCTCCCCATTTGCAGGTGAGAAAACTGAGGCTATGGGGATTAAGTAATTTGTTTGATGTTGTGGTAAGGGACAGTCTTCATGCTGCCTGCCACCTTTCCGTGGAACCCACAAATGCATCCTCTGCTCAGGACCAGGTGTGTTGGCCTGGCAGGATGAACACAATCCCCCTAGTAGGGGGCTGCCGGTACCTTCTTTCCCCTGCTGTCCCGAGCGTATGTAAATATTCACTGGAGAAGTCTGACTCTGGTGGGCATGCTTTATGACCTCCCGCTCACTTGGGTAGTATATGTGTCCCTGGCAGAGTGGGAGCGAGGTTCCTCCACCATAGCAACACACAGGAAAGGGGTGCTGCATATAGAACATCTCCCTGAGTTGGCCACGGATTGAGACCCCCCTGGCTATGGAGAACCGACGCCCACTAGGGAAGCTCATCTTGCTCAGTCTCTTCTCTGTGTGAGCAAAACATCTTTCCATCAGAGCCCGTGTGAGTCACGCTTCTGCTGGTGACCCCGACATCTGTACTGGAGAGGGTTGACATCTTCTTAGATGTCTCACTCAGGAGGAGGCAGAGCTGAGATTTCCATGCAAAATTTTCTGACTGCTAACACCATGTTCTGGTCAGATAATGGGTAAAATCTTTTCTTAATAGTGGAAGATAGTAGCTGATTAAAGGCTATAAAGTATAAGAATTCAGAGGAGAGAGGGCCCTTGAGTTGAACTGTCAGAGAAGGCTTTATGAAGGAGGACACTTTGAACAGAAGGTAAAATTTAATTAGGCAGAGAGGAGAGTTCCAACTTTTACTCAAATAAGCCTGGTAGGAGGATGTTTTGAATAAAGGTCAAGATAAACACGGCATATTCAGGGGTAGCAGGGAGACTGGGCTGGCTGGGTCAGAAATGTGAGCTTAGCAAATCTAAGATGTGTGTGTCTCCGTTTCTCCTCTGTGCCTCCAGCACCTATCACATGGCTTAGCTCATAGTAAGGGTTCAGTAGTGATTGGTTAGAAAATTCTATTGAATAGGTATGGGAAGGAAAGCTAAAGATGTGATTTAGGATCTAAGAAAGACTGAATGTCAAGATGAGGCATTTGGACCATAGCCTAGTGGTATTGAGAAACCATTAAATGTTTTGAGCAAAAAAGGGCAATAACAATTCTACTTATAAAGTGCTTACTATTTAACAGGCACTCTGCCAAGTGTTTTAACATAATACATAGTTTATTCTTCACAACAAAGCTATAAGCCAGATACTGCTATTTTCCACCTCATTTTTCTAATGGAAAACTGAGGCACAGGTTGATTAGAAAACTTGCCCAAGGTCGTACAACTAGTAGGTGACAGAGCTGGGATTTGATCCCAGGAAGTGATAAAACTTCCATGCTCTTAATTACTATACTACACCGCCTCTTAGTGAAAATGGTTTATTTAAGCTGTCTCCTTCCATGGGACCATTTTTCAGGTCCTCTTTGTGGCCTGTGACTTTATAAGCCAGTGGTATGAATAAGAACTGAAGGTAAGACATAGGTTTAAAAAGTTTCTAATTTCTGTCTCAGATGCTTTCCTCACTCCTTTCTCTTGCCCCAAATTCTTCTCTTTGTGCCTGACAAAAACAGGGAGGGCAGAGAAGTGACTACCATCTTCTTAAGCATCTTGGTGCTTTTGTTAGCTAATTAGTGATCACAGAGAATATTTAAAACATGAGAAGGCTGCCAAAATGTCAAATTTATGATCTTCTCTTATGGTGGTATTTAAATGTTGCTAAATTTCTAGGTCCAAATGAAAACTGAATTCTAAAGAAACTCATTATCTTAAATGGGCAGGAACTAGGCATTGAGTCTTCATCAGGATCAGATGATTCTTTCAGAAAGCCTCTTTCAGAGAGAACATGGTGAGTTGAACTGTGCCTGGTACTTAACAGGCACTCCATACTTTCTTGTTGAATGAACAAGTACTATCAAGAAGGGGACAGGGATTTAGAATTAGAGGACCAGGATTTAAAATCTACCTCCTGCATCACCAGCTGTGGGGTCTTGGGCAAGTCATTTATCCCACTGAGCCTTGGCTTCCTCATCTTGCCAATGGGGATAATAATCATAAGTACCTCATAGGGCAGTGGAGAGGAGTCCTTGACTCAAGATGAGATCATTGCAAACAAGTCCCTCAATAAATGGGTATATGAATAGCTGTAATAAGGGTTATACACATGATTGTTACTACTATTCTTTGGAAGAATATATTATTATATCAACATGTGACAGAAGTTTTGCTCCCATTGGTGCATAAGGAAGAGAAAATATATATTCCATCTCAATTTCTGAAAGGTTTGAAAAATCCTTTGCTTAAACCAAAGGGAAGAGTCAGAGGGCAAAAATGGTGAATGAACAATATTGGAGAGGAAATACCACCATTTCACCACTAGCTGGCAGAGCTGAGGCATTTGCAAGGGGCCATCAGAGGTGATGTGATTCAGGAGTTCGAATACCAGTTCTGTAGCTATTAGCCATGTGCTCCAAGCTCATGCTGCATTGGCTTCTCAGCCTCTCACAGGGAGGGAGTTATTGACACATCGTAGGCAATTTTTAAGTGGCACCTTCATTTTCCTCTAAACCCAAAACACACGTATCCCTATGTAAATGATAACTCACTCAATAAATTAACATGAGACTCCATGGATATTTGTCAACAGAGAGGCAAACATACTGTATTGGGAAATGGGCTGGAAATGTAGGTAGAGGCCCTACTCTAGAGATCCTTGAAGAACCTGCTACAAAGGCAGACTCTTTGGGGCTGAGTGGGGAGGGCATTGACCATTATTAGCAATGAAGTGACAGGAAATGTTCCATTATTTAACTTATTTCCGTACCAATAACTACCACTCTTCCTGTCTTTCCTCTCTTTTCTCTCCTTACCCTCATGGTCTACTCCCATTTCTGTAGTGTTCTATAATTTATGTAGAGCTTTTGTTCTCAGTAGTTAATTTGACCTCCATAGCAGCATACTGGTATACAGGTTGTTACAATCTGCCTTTTACCAATGAAGAGATGGAGGCACATGCAATTTGCCCAAGATTATACAGCTAGAAAAGGCAGAAGTGATACTTGAACCCAAATCTTAATATGCCAAGCCCTGTCCTTTTTCTGCTATACTCCACCACCATAATAGGAAAATAAAAACCAATATTGGACCTGTGTGCCATCTACCCACCAGCTGCTGCTCCAGGAAGAGCCCTACACACCTCACTGCCAGGCCATAAAAATAACCATTAGACCTGGAATAACCTTATTTTTGGGTTCTGTTTCCAATACCATTTAGTTATCTATTTTTCTCTGTCTTCCTAATGGCTATCATTTGATTTACAGACCCACAGAGAAAATAAGTAATTTCAAACTGTTATTATTTCACAAAATTGCACAGTGTTTTAACCATGCCACTTCTGCTAATGGCCCATTGCCTTTAAAAATGTATACTTCCTGGACCCATACCTATCACAGATAATGTTCTTTTTAGTTTAGTATCACTACTAAGCCCTAGTGTGTTTTAGCATTGCTACTAAATCCTGCTTTGGTTTTCATAGGGTTTATGGCATAGAAAGGTCTACATCTTGGTGGCTACTCTTCATAGATTTCAATTCTCTACCTAGGCCTTTTAGTCCTGGATAAAAACCTTGGGGATTTTTAAGTCTAGGCATTTCCATTTACCGATGGTGACACTGAGGCATGCAACAGGGAGGGGAATAACTCAGTATCTGAAGGGAGATAGAGGTGGAGGTGAGACTAACTCAGGTGACCCAGGTCCCAGTTTCCCTTGTTATCTTAACTATGTCCCAGGGACCAGCAGCTTCAGTGAAACTTGGGGGTTGTTAGAAATGCAAAATCTCGTCACTCCCCCACCCTCAAGTATATTGAATCAGAACTGACATTTAAACAAGATACACCACAGATGCATTAAGTTTAAGAAGCACTGCTTTATATTATATTGAACTTTTACTGTATAGATATTTTCAGGTATGTGAGGAGGGAGTGAGAGAGTGGGAACATATTATTGATTGATTAATTTCGGTAACTATGGTAATGAGATGCCAGGTGATGTTCTTTATTTAGATAAATGCGGCTGGGAATCAGGAATGAAATTTAGGGAGGTATACTAATCTTTAGGACAGCTGCAAATAGGTGGCATATAAAGCATGGAGGGGATGAGATAATGCAGATAGAGTAGGAAGGAAATACTAATAATTAGAAGTTGGCCAGTACAGCTAAAAAAACTGTCAAGGAATGTCCAGGAGTTATCACCATCCCAGAAACCAAGAAGGTGTCATTTTCAGATGACAAAGAAATATATATAAACAACATTTTTGGAAGCAAATACACATATATGCATATATAAAAAAAAAAAAAAAAAGAAAGGTTAAGAGAGATACAAAGTGAAAATTCTCATAATTTGCTTTATGGTTGGACTGATCTCCATTACCAGATTGTTTCTATTCCCCTCAGCTCCCAATACATATTCCTCAGGTTGAAACTATCCCAGCTAAGTTGCCAAGCAAAACCCCTGAGGGCACTAAACTCTACTTAGGACATCTCAGTGTCATCTTATAGAACCATCTCCCCTCTTAGAGTAAGTAGATTATGGTTTAATATAAGTGCCAGGGCACAGATGGGCTCCTAGAAAGAAGTCCAGATTTGCCCTTGATGCCCAGGAGAGTGATATTCAAAATTTAAGCAGTTTACTCCAGCATAATTGTCTGTACGGAATTTTAATGTGTTCTTTGGGGTATCAGCATGATTCTGGAGAAAATAGTAATCATTTTACAACTTTTAAAAGCAGCTGGTAGAATTTAGATTCTTAGTTATTGTTTTTAAAACAGTATTATTGAAAGTCATTGGATAAAGCTTCTAGTTGCTGCCTGCCTCCTCTTAGGCTGGATTGTCTGGAATTGGAATCAGGGATTTCTTGATGTCAAAGATATTAGCAGAGCTAAAGTCTGGAAGAAGGATGTTAGACTGGTTTGTGCCCGGCTTTTACTAGGTGCCTTTACACATTACCTCATTTGGTTTGTACACCAACCCTATGAAATAGATGTTATTATCTCTACTTTGTAGATTAGTCTTGGCAAAGTTACATAACTCTTGGTGGCCATAGAGTAGATACAAACACATTATGTGTTGCCTCTGCCTATAGGGGGAAATTCTAAAACTTGGATCAGGGACAATGGAAAGGGTACCAGAGTAAAGGAGCGTTTTCTGTATTTCCTGTACAAGCAGATGCCTATGATATTTCACCAGAGTTAAGGCCATCCTTCTGAATCTACCCCTCAAGGAAGTAACTACAAGATGGTATTTTGAAGCTAGACAGCTGCTGATGACAAAGGAATTTTCCCCCAAATTAAAGATATTGGGCCAGCTAGGGTTTCTCACCTCTGCACTTGAACAGCTATCTGAAATGTTTATGTGCCTGCTTTCTGTCTCTCTATATCCACTCACCAGCTTCAATAAGTATTTTTCTTGAGACCATCTATGAGGTCACTTGGGCACTGGGAGTCTCAACTTCTCCATGCATAATTTGGAAAGAATAGTACTATCACATGAGATTGTTGAGTGCTTGAGTGCCCTAAGGATATCACTTTTATGGCCATTTTGATGAAGAATAAAGGAAAAATAGAAACATTGCGGACAGCTGCTGGCCTTGAAATCCAACCAGAAAAGTAGTACATGATTTTTCCTTTTTATCAAAAATTTAGTTCATTGAGTGAAAAGAAATTTATAAGTATTAGGTGAATTTAATAACGAAAAATGAAGAAAAAAAATGGCTAAAATGAAAGAATAAACTGAAAGAAATTCAGTTCCTGAAAGAAGTGTAGAAAAGCATGTTTCAAACTCTTTGAAAAATAACTTGTCCACTGAGTTTCATTACTATGCCTCATTTATTAAATACAAATGAGGCACATCAATAATGAGAAATATCTGAAACATTTTAGGTTACTTACCTACTCTTATCATCAGTTCTCTTCTTTATGTTCATATATCAATTAGCTTGTTTCTCCTGCAGCAGTGCTCATAATTAGCCTTTTATCAGAATGTCTATGTCTGGCTCTTTCCATAATTGTAATTCAATTTAATAAATACTTTTTGAGTGCCATATAAATACAGGGCATGATGTTAGGTACTGTGTAGACTGAGATAATTCAGACAAAAGTTGTATTCTTCATGAGCTCAGCTTCAAATATGTCTCATGAGGCTAGGGACTGTTTTATTTCTGTTTTACATAGGTAGAGAAGGTGAGCATGGGGGTGGTTTAAGAGGCCAGAAATGATATAAGTATTTTTAGGTTGCTTAGAGTCTGTGGTAAGACATAAACAAGGAATTAGGCAAGGGCCAAGAAGTTTCTGTATTCTTTGAAGATACCCATTGCAATTGGAGAAAGCTGTCAGCACAGGATGGATGGTGGATGATTTGGATTTTTCTCCGACTTTAATTCCTTCTAAAGTAGATGGAAGGTTATGTGGTCTTCTCAATGTGTAGACATACTCTTGCCTTTGCTAAAAGATGGAGCCCACCACTGTAACATAACAAGCAGGCAATGAAGAAGATCCTAGTAAAATGAAGGCACCTGAAACAGAGGTTCTGATAGAAAAGTGGAAAAGGAAGTTTTGAGATAAGGGAGAGAAGTGGGCAGTGCTAGGCAAGGTCTTCCCTGTGTAACCTGTGCAGCTTTGAGCCTGGATGAAATGGTATCCTTACTGAGTACACTCCATGGGCAAGGTGGCTAGGGAGGTGATAAAAGTGAAAATACATGCTTTACTCACTTGTCTCATAGTTGAGGTGTGAGAGGGGCAATCAGCATCATTCCCCAAGGGTGGGCAACCTAGGAAGGGGTTGTCTCAAACCCTCCACAGGTGACTAGCACAGGCAGGCTCTCAGTTTCTGTGGAGTGAATAATGGTAAACTTCAGTTTGAGGGGCTGCAGAACGACCATGGGATTTATAGTCAAGAAGACTAAAGATTGGAGGCCTAACTCCCTCATTAGATTATGTGATCTTGGGCTCAGCATCTGTGGCAGTTTGATAACATTTGTGAATTCCAGAAAGATATGCTGATTATGTTTGTCAACTAATCTGTTACCCTGGGCGTGATACCCTTTGATTAATTTAAATTCAAAGGCTTTACGTTTACTTGATTAAATCATGATTAGGGCTTTGATTTGACCACATCATTAGGGCATGCAGTGTTGAGTCCCCACCCCCTTGGTGGACTATATAAATGGATGCTCAATCAAGAACATGGAGGTATCTACACAGAGAAGATACACAGAGGAAGAGAGCTCCATAGAAATAGCAGAGGCCTCAGGTCGAGAGATGAGCCATTCTCCTGATAGTTTACAGCTGACCTTGTGAGGAGACCAGACCAACTGAGCCTGGAAGGAAACGAGCCCTGAGAAGAAAGACCAGCCTTATGCCAGTCTGCAGCTAAGATAGGAAGAAGCTGGACCTACTGAGCCTTAAGAGGGAAAAGGAAGTCTGAACCGTTGTAGATGTCATCCGCCATCTTGCTTCAACATGTGTCAACAGAGTTTGGTAAGGAAATAACCTTGAGTTGGACTCTTTAGGGCCTTGTAACTGTAAGCTTTAACCCCAAAGAAATACCCTTTATAGAAGCCAACAGATTTCTGGTACTTTGCATCAGCATCCCTTTTGGCTGACTAATACAGTATACTACTCACTGAAATGGAGATAAGAACACCTCACCTGACCGAGACAGAATCACGGAGATGATTTCTGTGGAAGCACCTTATAAATGGCAAATTGTCTTGTAAAGTTGGCTATCTCTGTGAACAAGTGGGTTTTGTTCTAGGGCAGGGTAAGTTTAGGGTGTTCCATTGACAATGATATTTCTTTCTTTCAAAATATGAAATTATGTATACTGGTAAATGGGCTGTAGATCCTTTTTTAAAAAAGATTTATTTATTTATTTATTTCTCTTCCCCCACCCACACCCTTGTTGTTTTGTACTCACTGCTTTCTGTGTTTTCTTCTGTGTCTGCTTGTCTTCTCTCTAGGCAGCACCTGGAACTGATCCTGGGACCTTGTGGAGTGAGAGAGAGGTGCTCAATCTCTTGTGCCACCTCAGCTCCCTGATCTGCTGTGTCTCTTATTGTCTCTCCTCTGTGTCTCTTTTTGTTGCATCATCTCGCTGCACCAGTTCTCTGTGCGGGCCAGCTTGCCTTCACCAGGAGGCCCTGGGAATCGAACCCTGGACCTCCCATATGGTAGATAGGAGCCCAATCACTTGAGCCACATCTGTTTCCCTGTAGATCCTTTTTAAGATTTTCTCTAAATGACCTACACTTTGCCCTGAAGTCTTGGCCAAGTGTGGTCTCAGAAGAATTCTTTGTAAAAAGTTTGGAGACAGATTTGTCAGAACTGTATTATATTTCTATTTTGGTGAGGTATAATTTGTGGTTCTATAATCCCACATCTTTCCTGCTTTTATTGAGTTTGGCTAACTATTAAAAATGGATCTGCCTGATATTGCCCCTTAAAGACCTGTCAAGTCAGAACAGAACATCATAAAACAAACATTAGACATGGGGGCAAGAGGACAATGAACTCTCTTCCTTATGTTTCTACCTGTCTTTCGCAGATTAATTAAATGTTGATCACTGTGATGATAAGAGAGAAAAATGGAGAAATGGAGGTAGAAGAGGGAGGGACTAAGGAAGGAAATGACTGGGTAGCTCTTAGTTACAAGCTGAACTAGAACAGTCTGCTTACTTCTGGGAGTTTGTTTAATAAGGCACTTAAAATGGGATGTTTGAAAATTTACCCCAGAAAGATGCTCATTGCAGTAATGCCGGATGGAGATGCCTGGCTCAGTGAAGCAAGAGATTTCTATTGCACTGGGTAACCGAATATGAAATCTTCAAGAAGCTGTGAAGAGTGATTTAGTTGTGCCTCTAGCACTATGGGAAATAACTTATTGATGAAGCTTGAGCAGATTCTACAAGCAGGATCTCAAACGTTAGAAACCAGACAATAGTGTGCAGGCTAATTAAAAAGCCAGACCGATTCCTAAGATGCTGCCTGTGCCTATGCCAAGTTAAGAAAGTTTGAAAATGTGTGAAGTTCTTGATTTGCTGACCATTGAAGGACTGAAAGTCTTTTTGTTCAAGCCAATTGCAGTGTGAAAGACAAAGCAATTTGAACAGGTTTTCTCCTGTCATTTTGTCGCCTCTGCTTGTTTCCTGATTGGAGGATGGACAGATGTGTGCATGTAAATGCAAACCACTCTGACAGCTGCTGTAAAGGAAGGAGCTGCTTATGATGGTAAAGTATTTATACTGAGCAAGCTTCTACTATGCCTGTTATTTGTCAGGTGGCTATGTAATGCACATAATATGCTTCCTGTCTTAGCTAATAAAAGCCCTGTGTTCACATGGCATGGACTTATACGAAATTGATTTTTAAATATTTTTGTATGAAATATTTCCAGACAAACTTCATTTCAGGATGTAGATAGGAATATTCCTTAATAATTCCAAATGTCTTAACTTTAATAGCTTCATATAGGTCAGCTCCTGAGATGGGGCAGAGAAAGAGTTCCATGTCTGGTCCTGAATACTCAGTTTCCCACTCTTGATCACCAGGCTGCAATGTCAGCAGAAATTCAAGAGATGATGACCGTAGCTGCTCTTCTCTTGACTGTGTTCAACTGAGCTGCTAATTTTTGAATTTTCCTCCTAATATGAGATCGAAATAGTTAAAGCAGGGACCTCTCAGATTTGCTCTAAACAGGACCGGGGTTGTTCCTCATTGCCCAAAGGCCATGCTCCTTCAGTGACAGTGCCCTTTCATTTGTTATGCCTTCTTCTTTCATCTTGCGAGTGCCTGCTTAGACTCCTTAGTGGAACGTTCTCATTCTTTTCAGATGCCCAGAGACTTCAAATTCTCTTCCTGTTTTTGAGGCATTTCCCACTCTCTAAGTCCTAAATTTAAAAACACCAAAAAAATAGAAAGCATGCTTTCCCATCTTCCTTGCAAGTAAGGCACAGAAAAGGGACCCAGAGCCAAGGGGACCAAATAAATGAACTCACACGAGACTTGGAATCAGAAGCTGGAGCTTTGAGAAAGCACATGCCTCACAGAACCATGCTGGGGAGGAGATGGCAGGTTCATCCAGTTTCTGAAGGCAGTGGTTGTTCAACTTCTGTGGCCAAGTGGCCAGTTCTGTGCTTGGTGGTGGTGGCAGTGGTGCAGTCCCATGATGAGATTTGGGACAGTATTCCTGGCTGCACAGGCTTCCAGAAAATCCGTGAGCTTTCCTCTGATCAATTTATTTGCTGCTAAAAATAGACAGCTGTGAACTCGCTCATACACTCAAAACCCAGTTCAAAGATAGCACCTTTGCAGAGCTGTCCCTGGCTCTCCAAGGATAGCTTTATTATTCCCCTCACTGAGCTTCTGTAGCCTAATTCATCCCAACTGGTGGCCATTGCTGGTTTCAGGGCCTGTGCTCCTAAACAGAGCTCCTTTGGAGTAGGGGCCTCTCCCACGCCCAGCACAGTGTCTGATGCATGGTGGTCCCTCAGACAACATGTGTGGCTTGAATTAGGCTTTGATCCAGGTCCTAGTGTCTTGTTGGAAGAGGGCCAATGGTGATCTTCAAATCACCTTGTGTACCCTTGAGTTAAGGATCTGAAACAGCCGAACTGTGACTGTGAAGGATTCTTGGCTCAATCTTCCAGGAAACCCTGCTTCAAGGCTCATTTAGCATTTCTTGTTTAAAAGTCACAGCCGGATCTGACTGGTACCAGATTCTCTCGTGGTCCCCAATGATACACTCACACTTCATTGACATTTGCTAGTTTTTTTTGTGTTTTTTTTTTTACTGTTACTGTTTTCCTATTTACTGTTTTATAGACAGCTCTAATACTCTCCTCAGTAACAGGCCTGAATGGACTTGTTGGATTCTATTGTGTCTATTACGTTTTGTTCTATTTTTTTTTTTTTTTTAATGTATATATCAGTTTTCAACTGATGGCAGCAACTTGGCATCAAAGCACGACCCATGATATTGACACAAAAGATGAATATTTTTAACTTCATCTCTCTGATTCACCCCCATGTCCCTGTACATGCACTTGGACCCGATTACTGCCCTTCCCCTCCGGCTGTGGCTGTGGAAATAGCTTAGTGTCCTGATCTCTCTTCAGGAGTAGGGATTTTAGTCACTATTTTTCTTTGTCTTGTAACGACATCAAGGCTTTTATGGGGTTGCCAGGTCGGCTGCCGCTCTCAATTACTCCCTTTCTGAAACTTCTATTAGGTACCCCGAGTTAACCATACTCCCTCATCTCATGAATATCTCTCATTTATTTAAACCTAGTTCTCCCTTTTTGGTGGTTGGAAGCTATATAGCACAATCATAGTTTCTTATACAAATGAGCAAAGAAATTGAGGAGGGGATACATTTCCGCATGACCAAGGGATTCTGTAAGAATCTATGGTCCTTTATTTACTATTTAAATATTTGTTGAAAATCTTGGCCTTACAAGAGCTAGCCAAAAAGGGAAGCAGGGCATCATCTAGATAAAATAGTGCGGTTTTGCATCACTGTCCTCTCTTAATTGATTTCAAGGTGAAACTCAAAGGGACCATGAAAAAGTGAAATGAAAATGAGATACTTCGTGGCTGTTCTATTTTCATTTCTTGAACTCAGTGTCTCCTAAAATTGGAAAGCAGGTCCAGGAGTTAGAATGGGATTAGCCTGGGGACATGTGAGTGTGGAGGTCAGATAGTAAAAGGGCATTAAAGTATTCATATTGCATGAGGGATTAATTGCCAGGAGCCCACGAGAAGAAATATGGCAGTTAGTATCCAGAGCTAAGCAAATATCGGCATGGGAAAATGGTCACATAGCTGCAAACACAAGCAGGTTACAAACCAATGGATAAAAGGAGCTTGGCTTCTCTCTTCATAAATGAAAATGCTGGGAGAAAATCACCAAGATGATTTTGTGTAGTGTGTAGCTTAGCCTAAATATTTTCAAATTTAAATTCTGATAATAGAAACCCAGTTAAAAAATAGGGGAGGGGACCTTGCCATGTTTCCTGGCTTTGTGGTACCCCTTCCAATCAAGTTTGCTTATTTTGTATGTCTGTAGCTCTAGTGCTGTATATTGAAGATTTAAATTTATCATCTGGAGCCCGAGGCGCCCTCAGATCCCAAGTACTAAAAGGGAATTCAATTATGTTCTCTCTATCATATTTACTAAAGCAGAAAATTGGAATCATTAGTCTCAGAACAATGTTTCTCACTTGTGGGTGGGGAAGAGGCAGAGAAACTCCTTCCCCTAGAAGAACATATTAGAGTCTCCCAAGGGTTATATGCAAATATGCATTTAATACTATACAAAATTTTAAATTGAAGCATCCCCCAAAGCCACTGTTTTTGTAAGGTTTAAACTGTGTAAGAAATGCTAAAGGAAACTTCTTGTCTGGTGAGGTTACACACTAAATAAACTCTCTCCTGCCTATTAGCGATTCTTGTTATGGAGAGTAAAACAAGGCTCTGGACACATGCAATGTAGCAGATGCTCTGGGGAAGGGTGGGGGGATTTTTATAGTCATCAGGAAAGGGCATACTTTAAAAAAGATTGAGAAGCGTAGTCCGAGACTTTCAACAACAAGGATATTGTGCCTACCCTTCGCTTAGCTGGAAAATTTACCAAAGACTCCTTGAGCATTTTGATTTACAGCAGATCGACTGTCACCCTTTTGATTTTTTTCTTTCTTTTGCATTAATTCTTTTTGGTAGTATATAGACGCGACCTTCATGTGATGATCTGTTTGAAGCCAGAGGGGCTCGTTGTGGTACTAGAGAGTTCTAGTGCTGGGGGCACTTTGCTGGAACAGAATAAAGGGGAATAATCCACAACAGGTGGCCCTTTTGATTTAATTCACAGCAAAATAATGTAATAGAGTGCTCACTAATGCCTGGAATCTGTTACATCTATTTTCTCGCTTTTTGCTTGGAGGAAGCACACAAGTAAGAAATGTCTTTTCCTTCATCTTTTCATAGCTCATGAAGCTTGTTAGGAGAAGAAATGGCATTAAGGAATTCTGTGTTAGTGCTAAATTTGTCCCTTCTTCCTATTCTAGCACTGTTTAAGGTTACAAAGCCATTAAGGGAATTTGAGAAAAGGAAGGAAAGGATGTAAGCTATGCAATTATCACATAGTTTGAAGAATGGTGATTTCAACCATGTTTTTCTTAAAACTCTAAGATCACATGCCAAAATTAAAATGTAGAATCCTTAATAAATGGGTAATCAAGAATTTTTATCAGCTGAATTTGCAGGCAAAATGTGACGTTAACTTTAAGAATTGCATTTTTCTTTCCCCTCTCCCCTTTTTAATTACAGAAGTGTGCTTTTAATAAAAAAAAAAAAATGCTTTCTAAACATCCTTTCATTGATTGTGTCTGGCAGAAATGTAGGCTGTGATAAGCATGTAGAACCATGGTAATTCTTCTATTACATGCAGCAGGGACACAATCCTTAGCTGGGCTCTGTGCTCAGTCCTGGGTTCCTCACCTTAGAAAGGATTTGGAGAAATACAGAGGAGGCCCAGAATATTAATAAAGAAGTTCAGGGTTCTGAACTCAAATGCTTGAGTCCAAAACTTATACGGAAAGTACAGGAGGTCCGTGTTGCTGTATGAGGGAGCTAGATGAGTGTTTCTCAAAGTGAGTTCTGCAGGACACTGTGTTCTGAGGGGTGCTGATAGCTCTTTCATTAAAAGAGGTCACTTCTGTTCTGTGCCAGGCATTGTGACATGAAGATGCAGGGCTCTGCATTCACAGTATGAACGTGTCTTGCTGTGCTTGACCCTGGAATTTTGTTGGCAATGCGAGCAGAAACAAGGTTTACCACAAGGAGCAAGAAGCTAGTCTATGGGATGTCCTTCCAATCATCAGACATGGAAAATTGTAAGCAGAAGATTCAGTTTTTATTGATACCTGCTCTAAACCATCAATAACATAACATAATATTTGATCAAAGTGGTAGAGAAAAGATCTGTTTCTATTTTTTTCCATATGAAAACAAAATTGTAAGTAAGCAGCAAAAAAAAAAAAAAAAAAAAAAAAAAAAAAAATTGTATGAAGAAAGTATTATAGATGTTGAAGAGGCAATTACTTAGTAAAGAGAAGAATTTTTTAATGTTATTTTCCCAGACTTGGTGACTGTGTGGTATTTGTCAACTTTTAAACATTTATAATTTATTAGGATTTTTTTTTTCCTGTATAACTACATTGATTTTTGAAGGAGTTTAATTTGCTTAATTCTTTTTCCCAATTCTCATGGACTCCAGTTGTTGAAAGAGGTTACTCCATGAAAAAAGTATTTAAAAACTGATCATTTTCCTCACTCTCTTCTTTTTTAAAATTTATTGGAGAAGTTGTGGGTTTACAGAACAATCATGCATAAAATGCAGTATTCCCTTATACCACCCTGTAATTAACACCTTGCATTGGTGTGGTACTTTAGTTATGATTGATAAAAGCACATTTTTATAATTGAACTGTAAACTATAGTCCAATGTTTAACTTAGTGTTCACTGTGTTGTGTCATTCCATGGTTGCTGTTTTTTAAAAATTTTATTCTCATAGCTTATATAAAATCTAAATTTTTCTCTTTAATCACACTCAAAAATATAATTCAATGTCGTTATTTATGTTCACAATGTTGTGCTACCATCACCGCAACCAATTACCAAAACCTTTCCATCATTGCAAATAGAAACTTTGTACATTTTAAGCCCTAAACTCCCCATTTTCTATCCCTGCCCAGTCTCCTGGTAACCTGTATTCTAGATTCTGATTTTATGAGTTTGCTTATTCTAATTATTTCATATAAGTGAGATCATATAATATTTGTTCATTTGTGTCTGGTTTATTTCTCTCAACATTTTGTCTTTAAGGTTCATCCATTTGATGGCATTTATCAAAACTTTATTCCTTGTTATGGCTGAATAATATTCCACTACATGTATATACCACATTTTGTTTATCCATTCTTTGGTTGATGGACACTACAGTTGCTCCCATCCTTTGGCTATTGTGAATAATGCTGCTATGAACATCAGTGTGCAAATGTGTTCGAGTCCCTATATCAATTCTTTTGGTTGTATACATAGAAGTGAGATAGCCAGGTCATATGGTAATGCTATATTAAACATTCTGAGGAACTGTCAAACTGTCTTCCACAGCAGTTGTTCCATTTTACATTCCCATCAGCAATGAATGAGTCTTCTTATTTCTCCACATCTTCTCCAACCTTTGTAATTTTCTGTTTTTTCTTTTTAGTAGTCACCATTCTATTGGCATGATTTGCATTTCCCTGATGGCTAGTGATGTTGAGCATCTTTTCATGTGCTCTTTGTCCATTTGTATATCTTCTTTGGAGAAATATCTATTCATGTCTTTTGCCCATTTTTTCATTGGGTTCTTGGCCTTTTTGTTGTTGAGTTGAAGTCTTTCTTTATATATTCTGGTTATTAAACCCTTATCAGATATGTGATTTCCAAATATTTTCTCCCATTGTGTAGGTTGTCATTTTACTTTCATGAAAAAACCCCTTGAGGTGCAAAAGCTTTTTGTTTTGATGAGGCCCCATTTATCTATTTTTCTTTTGTTGCCTGTGCATTGGGTGTAAAGTCTAAGAAACCATTGTCTAACACAAGATCCTGAAGGTGCTTCTCTACATTTTCTTATAAGAGTTTTATCATTCTGGCTCTTATATTTAGTTCTTTGTTCCATTTTGAGTTGATATTTGTATATGGTGTGAGGTAGGGGTCCACCTTCATTATTTTACAAATGGAGATCCAGCACCATTTCTTGGAGAGACTATTCATTCTCAATTGAGTGGTCTTTGCTCAGCTGTCAAAAATCATTTGGCCATAAATTGATTTCTGAACTCTCAATTCAATTCCATTGGTCTAATTATCTGTCCTTGTGCCAGTATCATGCTGTTTTGATTACTGTGGCTTTGTAATGAGTTTGAAGATTGGGAAGTGTGAGCACTTGAAACTTTGCTCTTCTTATTCAAGATGGCTTTGGCTTTTGGGGCTCCTTACCTTTCCACATAAATCTGATCATTGGATTCTCCATTTCTTTGTTGATTTTTTTTTTTTCTTTTTAACCTCTTTCTTTGGATGGGCTATCATTTCCTATTTCTTTGCTTGTTTTGTAATTTTTTTTGCACACTATATCTTCTAATATTTTAAAATGTTAACTCTTATTTAGTCCCTGAAATGTCTGTTTCTTAAGTCTGTAACCAGATGGTTATGTGACAGAATTGCTTGCCAGCTCTTCTATCAGGGAGGTCCACCCAAGGTGAATATAAAGTTCAGGGTCCTCCCTGTCTTTTCTGGGCCTGCGTCTTTTCCTGGGCTTGTGATGGCTAGTGGCTTTATGAGTTTTCCTGTTTACAGGAGTTTGGATGAGCACTCTGCTTTCCAGGAGACAGATCTTCTTTCTCTTTTCCAGGACTTAAAGCAGATAAGCCTTTGTCCCAGGCCATCTGCTTCAATCGTCTCTTACACTGCTTTCATTGTCTGCAGCTCCTTTTGCCTGGAGGGAAAATTCTGGGAAGAAGGGCACCCCTTAGAGGAGTTTCCCAAGTCAGTATTTCCCAGCCAGAACTTTTCCAGGGATCAACAAAGGTAGTGCTGGCCATCTCCAATCTGCCCTGGAGAGGAGATGAGGCCAGGGAGTGTGTCAGGAGCTTCTTCCACAGCATCCCAAAGCTGTGCTTTCTTCACTTGGCCTCGGCAACTGTCCTCCACAGCTCTGAGGAAGCATATAGTCTTTAAGTCTCCTCTGCTGCCTTTGTCTATGGCAGATTGGAACAATGACCATCCTCAGTGCCATGCCCTCAGTGATTGGAAGTCGGTAATCAAAAGCCATGATCAGAAATTGGCCCATGCCCACTCTGGATCTTGAGGAAGTGGATATTTGTGCCCCTTTCTGGCATCAGAAAGCTATGCCAGGGACCAGATCCCATTGCTGGCTGCCATGAGAGTGGGAACTAAGCAATAGTAGCCACTGTGCAGAGAAAGCAACTTACTGATATTTATCAGCTTATTCCTCTCACTGTTCCCTGGATGCTTTGCAGTGTTCTACTGGACCCTGGAGTTTTGAAATAGTTGAGTCAGACAGTTCCTGCTTTTTTAATGGTTGCTCTGGTGGAAGGACTAATTCCTGGATCTTCCTACTCTGCCATCTTCCCACAATCCTCTACATTTTGAGTTTTGTATCTAATTTTATATTTCTAATTTCTATTATTTTTAAAGCAGCCCCTCAAATACTATAAGCTTCAGGTCTCCCTATACCCAGTTTTGTAACTGTGGGTATGCTTTCTTAGTTTATAATTACACATCTCAGACTTTTTGTCTTTCTGGATATATATGCAAAGATTTGATACATACCCTGAGAAGTGTATTGCTCAAATGTCTCTGGAGAAGTCCATCTGTTATGTCAGCATCCTCATTAGTCTCACAATTCTTCATTATTAAGTTTGAGGTGGATTTGGGCTCTGACAGGGCTCTTTGATTAAGTAGCTCTTCCAATATTTGGCCCTCAGCACTGTCCAAAAGGATTATTTCAAAATAATTTATCAAGAAGGATATAAATCTTGTTAATTCAAACAAGCCTAAATCAGAGTAAATCTTTCTTGTTCTCAGATACAATAACCATGAATAAAATAAAATGAGAAAGGGTGTAAGGCTGAAGGCCTATCCATCCATTAATAAAATAAGTAATCTTGTTTGCATTGGTTACTGAGGTATTTCACCCGAGTCTCGTCATTTGAAATATCTTTAGCTACACCACACACAAAAAAATAGAGTATGCAATTCATCATTCAGCTGCTGTTTGCCCTCAGAACATAATGGAGCCATAGTGCTTTGGTTCTCAGTTGAGTGATTTCTCTTTGGGGCTCAATGAGGACTCAGATTCTCTTAGTACAGATATCGATCTTAATTGAAAGTACATGATGACAAAACACAGACAATAGAGGAGAGAAGAAATGGCAGCCAAATAGTTCTTCTTGAATGAGTTACAACTCAGTAACAATGGTGGCATTGCCATGTATCCAAGGGTGGGGAGATGTTCCTCTTTTCCACATGACAGGCTCTGAATGTTATAACCTAAAATTAGAATATTCTCCCACACTATGTACCCGAGGAGCAGGAATACTAATGAGTTCACTTGTGCTGTGTCCACATTATAAGGACTGCTGCCTCCTCTTCAGCTTTATGTCCAAAGCCTATTCAAAGCTTGCTTCTAATGTTCCCCACTCTTCTTTCCACTAGAAAATTTAACTTCATTTCTTTTAACCATTTTTGTGTCTTGCCTGTGACATACTGATTAGCACACTGCCTGGCACGTTTGCTAAATTAATGTTCATGAACATTTTACAGTAATGATAGCAAATGATATTTGTTATTAATTATAGCAGTGACAATGATACAATAAAGAGGAACAAAAATAACTACCATATGTTAAGTGCCAAATGCTTTTCACATATTGCCATTTTGAATCCTCAAAGCAACTTTGTAAAGTACTTACAGTTTTTTTTTAGAAGGTACCAGGGATTGAACCCAGGACCTCATACATGGGAAGCAAGCACCCAACCACTTGAGCTACAACTGCTCTCCTACAGTTGTTTTTATTTAACAGTTTAGAAAACAGAAACTAAGAGAAATTAAGTAATTTACCCAAAGTCATTCAGCTAAGATTATGCTGATCTTTTTTTGGGGTGGGATCTAAGTACCTGTTATTTTTATATATTTTTCTATATAGAGTAAAATTATACTTTATTATTTATTTATTTATTTTTTTCAAAAACAAATCAATTTTATTGATACATATTAATAAAGCATACAGTTAATCCAAAGTGTACAATCAGTGGTATTTGCTATAATGACATAGTTGTGTGTTCATCACTTCAATAATTATTAGAGCATTTTCATTGTTTCAATAATAATAATAATAAACAAAAAACAGACAAACAAGAAAATTCCTCACCTCTCAATCTCTCTATGCTTCCCCCACTGTACATAGTTGCTGTTTCTGGCTATTCTGCCCAAAGCGTAAAATCAATGGCTTCTAATATAATCATGATGCTGTACATTCATCATCTCAAAAATTTTAGAACAATTTCATTACTCCAAAAAGAAAGACTCCACACCCCTTAGCATTCCTTCCTCAGGCCTACATAACCACTAATCTCCTATAATGTTTATAAATTGATTTATATTCACATTTTATATAAATGGAATCATACAATATGTAGTACTTTGTGTCTGGTCTCCTTCACTTAGTATAATTTTTTTTGTCTGATATTAATATTTTGTATTACTAACTTACATTTGATCAGCTTCAAACAGTCTTATATATGCAAGTCTACCCATATTCACATTTCACATAATATATTTATATTTCACATAATGTATTTAGTTCATAATAGGGCAATCATACAGTATTTGTCCTTTTATGTCTGGCTTGTTTCACTCAACATAATGTCCTTCAGGTTCATCCATGTTGTCATATGTTTCACAACTTCACTTTTTCTTACTGCTACTTAATATTCCATCATGTGTATACTCCACAATTTGTTTATCCATTCATCAGTTGATGGACACCTGGGTTGTTTCCAACTTTTGGCAATCGTGAATAATGCTGCTATGAACATCAGTGTGCAGATATCAATTCATGTCACTGCTCTCAGTTCTTCTGGGTATATACCTAGCAATGGTATTGCCTTATGCCCAAAGCATGAGCAACAAAAGAAAAAATAGATAAATGTGACCTCCTCAAAATTCAACACTTTTGCACCTCAAAGGATTTTGTCAAAAGGATGAAAAGGCAGCAGACTCAATGGGAGAAAATATTTGGCAATCACATATCTGATAAGGGTTTAATATCCATGATATCTAAGGAGATCCTACAACTCAACAACAACAAAAAGACAAACAATCTGATTAAAAAATGGGCAAAAGACTTGAAAAGACAACTCTCCAAAGAAGAAATACAAATGGTGAAGAAGCACATGAAAAAATGTATATCACTAGTGATTAAGGAAATGCAAATCAAAACTACAATTCTGTATCATTTCATACCTATTTGGCTGCTATTAAAAGGTTGGAAAACTGTAAATGTTGGAGAGGATGTGGAGAGATAGGAATGCTTATTTACTGTTGGTGGGAATGTAGAATGGTACAGCCACTGTGGAGGACTGTTTGGCAGTTCCAAAGGAAGTTCTTAAATTATACTTTATATATCATATAAGTATAGTATATATTAGTATGTCATTTATATGTATGTGAAGTTATTATCTATCTTACCATATTATGAATTCAATAAGGCAGAGAGTTTCCTATTTCATATTTTTATTCCCACACCTTTGAGGATCCCAGTGATATAGTAAATTCATCAATAGATCTTTGCTTATTTTTCTTGTAATTCTTTTTGGGCAGCAGAATATACAGGTGCTTTGGCTTAAGTCAGATTAGTTCAGTTGTACTTAAACTATTTAATGTCACACATTTAATTGTCCAATACTGTGCAGAAAGGCATCAGATAATAAAAAGCGAGACTCTTCTTTCCAATACAAAAATGAACATAGACTAACTTTGACTCATTGAAATTGTTGTAGCTTTGCAAGCAACTGTCTGTATATTCAATGGGTAGGTTCCTGAAAAAAAATTTTTTTTTTATCTCATCATAGGTTCCCCTGAAAACAGCCTGAGCAAAAATCTTGAAGGCAGATGATTTCTTAGGAATATGATCTTAGGAGCAGAGGTGAAGGAGGGAGTGAAATGGAGAAGAACAAAGGCAATACAATGAAGCCAATACTATGGGTGACTGATTGCCTAATATTGGGGGGTGGGGGGGTGGGGGAGTATGTCTAAGAATTATCCACCTGAGGGAAGAAAGGGGAAACATTTATTAATCAGCTGCTCTTCCCCATTCATCAAGGTGGTCCCCTACATTTCTGGTTTTTGAACATGCGGTTGAGATGAGGGGATTTAGGTTGGTCAAATCTGGACAAATTTGGCTGTTGCAGTAGTGGCCGGAATGAGAGATGAAGCTGAGAGGGTTTGAAGTAGCACTGAAAAGTGTCAGATATGTTTAGGTAGTTAATTTTATCAATAGGTTAATGTTTTATCAAGAGGGATTTATGTTTAAGAAATAAAGAAAAAGCAGTACATATTGAGTAGGTTAAAAATGTTTTTTTTTTTTTTTATCACCACATTAACATGATGAGCAAATCACCAGTTTATGGGGAAGAAATATAAAAATTATTATGATATAGAAAAGTTACCGACAATGTCCTTGTTCCAGATGGCAATAGCATAAGTCCATTAACTATGTTAATATCCATCTACTATATGAAAATTTTTGCAAATTAAGTTATTGCCATAAACAATAATGTTCTATTGTTGATGGTGCTGTTATTGTCTGTTCTTGTTTCACCAAGATGAGCCATTCATCTGATATTAGTGACATCTTTTCCTTTTTCATTGAAGTGAAAGTTGACAGGTTTTTGATACTTTTTTATCCCTAAAATGTTAACTAATGTTTTACAGTTAAATATTTTTAACTTAAAAAATAATATTTTAAACTTGAACATTATAGTAAAACACTTGAGAAACATGGTTTTACAAGGTATAATCTCTCTCCGTCTGAATAATGTAGAGTCACATGGGAACTGGGGAGACTTTTGAGGTGAGGAAATAATTTTCCATCATGCTGTGTATTATACTGTTTTCATTTACTGACACTAAAGACTTTTTGAACAGCATTGTTTTCTCATATTGTCCAGTAACTGAAATAATTTGCCCAGAGCCTTGATTCCTGGATGTGATATATTTACAATATCATTCTGAGTAGGAATCCTGAGCTACCATTGCAAGACTTTGTTCAAACTTGAGCCCCTGGAGGACTGGATGGAATCTACCACAAAACTGTAAGTCTTGGGGACGTTATCAGAGGGAAATAGGAAATAAAAAATAAAGAGTGCGAATTTTCTTGCTGTCCTGATTTTGTGATAACCAGGGTAGGCTAAACATTCGCTATATTAGAAACCATGCATGTATCTCCAGACCTAGTTTTTCTCCCTAGGTCTGGTTTTAAGAATGCTGGTGATAAACTAAGCCTGATTTATTATATGACGATCCTGTATGGGAAAAGACTGTAACTCTAGGTATCTTTGACCAACCTTAAGAGATATAGCAGGGGGGCAGATGTGACTCAAATGGTTGGGCGTCTGTCTCCCATATGGAGGGACCTGGGTTCGATCGCTAGGACCTCCCAATAATAAAAAAAATGAAAAATATAGAAGGCTTGTGGGCTACCAGGCCTGTGCGTGCGTGTACCGTCAGACCCCGCAAGCGGGTGAGCCCCCCAGGCCCCACACGTGGCTGTACCGCCAGTTTCCGCTGGTAGGTGTGCCATCAGGCCCCGTGACGCATGCAGCAAGATGATGATGTAACAGGAGAATGACACAAGGGAAAGCCAAGAAGGGATGTGCCATAAAACCAGGACCTAAGGTGGCATAGGTGGTAGGACGCCTCTCTCCCACATCAGAAGTCTCAAGGATCGAATCCCAGTGAAGACAGGAGGAGAAGGATGAGAAGAGAGGGCAGGAAATGGACACAGAGAGTTGCCCAGTAAATGGACACAAAAACAACAAAAACGAGGTGGGGTGGGGTGGGGTAAAAATGGATAAAAGTGAAAAAAAAAAAAAAAAAATCCTTAAAAAAATGTATGGGGGGGAAGATACAGATTATAGTTAGTAGTAAAACTTCGACGATGCTCTTTCATAATTTGTTAACAAATGTTTCACAACAATGCAAAGTATTTGTGGTGGAGTGATTTGTGGGAGCCCTGTATGATGTTATGCATGTTTGTTTTATAAGTTCACAATGTTTCCTGAACACTTACAGTTTATGTATGTTCATGTATGAATGGTATACGTCAATAAATTGTTTAAAAAAATAAAGAGAAAATAATGAAAATGAAACCCACAACAACTTCATATATGAATGATGGAGAAGGTAATATTTGAAGAAGAGCTCATAAAACACATCAAATTAGCTACTTATATTATGAAATAGAGTCAATAAAATATATCAAGTTCTAGATAGTGAAACTGAAACATGTCATGTACAGAGATAATATTGAAAGCTATCAAAAAACAAAACAAAAAATCAAATAAAAGCTATCAGAGGGAAAATACACACACATATACACACACGCTGTTTCCTCTTCCGTGAGGTTATCCTTCCATTTTAACATACATTATGTATTTCTAGCTTTTCTTATAAAGTCTAAAGTTCTTCAATTTTCCCATCTCCTTCCAAATATTACAGGAACATTAGCATGCTTTCACTTTTATCATTGATTTTTGCTTAGCATTTATAATTACCTTTTAATGCAAAAAATACAAAGTATTCAACATTTTATCATTAATAGTAAGTTTTATCAGTATCTATGCTCATCGTTATTCTTATATCCCCTACCTTCCCTTTAGTGAAATTTATCCTTTAGCAGTTCTTTAATGAAGGTCTGTGGTTTTGGTCTTTGTATGCTAGAAAATGTCTTCATTTTCTCTTATTCTGAAATGACTGTTTGACTGGGTATAAAATTTCAAGCTGAGTTAATTTCCCCCTGCACTTGCACAAAATTATTATTGTCTTCTCAAACCCATTCTACCTCATATAAAATGTTAATTTAATTTGTTTGAGAAGACAATAATAATGGAAATAGATTTTAGTTAACCAAATTGGGGCATATAGCCATTATACCTTAAACCTGTGTTGTTGTTTTTTTAAACCTTGTGACCATAATTAAAATGACCATATAATTTATCTTCCAAAATTGAGACACTCCTGAAACTGAAAGATGTTATAGTGAATAACAAAACATATGCTAAAGACATAAATTGGGAATGTCCCAGGCAAATCATATGACATATAGGCACATGAACTGTGATGAATCCAATCATTTTTCCTCCAATGAAACTTAAGTTTCTTGGACCTTCATTCAAATTGATGTTCCTCTTGTCCCCATGCCCCAATCTTTTTATACTTCTTCTTCTTTTTTTTTTTTAACTTCTTCTAATTCATACCTGGAATATCTGAATTTGAAGACATTTCCCAGTTCATTTATTTTTCCAAGTCTCTTGCTATACTGGTAAAATCCCACTTTCACATTTATAATTTCCTAGAAACCTTATTTTTTTTAAGTAAATCAGGTCCACATGACCTATTTAATTCCACATAGTTTGTGAAAATTGAAAATAGGATCACAGCAAAGTATTTCATTTCCTTTTGACACCGTGGTTTTCAAACATTTTATAGGCAACAGCCTTAACAATACAAATGAAAATAAGGAACTGTTTTGATGAATAGAAGTTTTTAATGACCTCATAACATCAGTGTCGCTCACTGTCTGATTAGCTCCAACCTCCTGTTTCTCTATTCAAGAAAACAAAACAAACAAACAAAAAAAGAAGATGTTTGAACTGGTCCCTGACAAGCATATTCTGCTTTGAGTCAATTACCCACGTGTGGTCTGTCAGCTTGGATCAGGTTGGGGGTAGGTGTCAGAGCGTTTGGGATGGTTTCATAGCCTACTGACCACTCAGAAGTTGACTTACACACCTACTACTACTGTATAAAATCTAGAATTATTTTATTTGTCCCTGATCCCTAGGTCTGGTTTATATTGTACGAATTTGACTTGGAGTGAAATCTTAAGTTAGGCTGACTTAGGGAGTTTGGAATCATTTCACACCTGACTGTGAGGGATTCATCAATTTGAACTGTCAGATAAAAGTCTAAGTGTTTTGGTTGACAATAGGGATTGCAAGCGAATACCAGCTGCCCAACTATCTTTTCTTTCTTTCAGTGTGAATCAAATAATAATAATAAAATTCATCTCTCTAGGTAAGGATTCTGAACCCTGTAGTTTTCATCCACTGTCTTCCCACTGCTACAAAAATGGGGTTAGCATTTCATCTTCTCCATCTTTCTTAATTTACCAAGTTCCTATGGTTTAGAAGGAGGAGAACTATTTTTCTGTGTAGATGAAATAAAGACAAAATTTACCTTTATTTCTTATTGTGTTATCTTTCCAGATCTTAATTTGGCAAAACGCTTAAAGTTCCTAAGACCTGCTGAGCTTAATTGAGCAGAGATCTGTGGTGGAATATGACTTTTTTTTAGTTCACTTAGAGGTATTATTATTGACCATCTCTTCTGAAGAATTACCAAGTATAAGGCTGAGTGAAGTTTCTGACTTTTTTCTTTATCTTTGCTTTCGAGATCAAATAAGTAGTTACTACTTCAGAGATGAAACAAAACCTACAAAAACTAAATGAGAAACCAAAATTGGTAAAGGGGGCAGCAGTAATGGATGGTTATAATACAAGAAGAAATCTGTCTGGCTTCACAATGCTTCCAGTCTATATACTCTGGGAAGATTTTTTTCATCATTGGTAAAGTGCTCAACTGACTGGTGAAACCTCATTTACTCTTTTGAATATTTTTCTCACCAATGCTCCATTTCTCACAGAAGGCCTGTGAGAGAGGCATTTCCCTTTGCTTATTATGAAAGGAAACTATCAACCCTTGGTTTCTCAGCTTTCAGAATGTCAGAAAGAAGTGGTGACATATTCAGTTTGCCATAAGAAACAACTTTGAGTATTAAATTCTTTGGACTCAGACCCCAAGATGACTGGGCCAGCAAAACATACCAGTGTATTTATAATGTGTTTCATTGAAATTTCTTCGTCATAGGTTTTTATTGTTCACTTCTGCTTCCATTACTGGAAAGTCTCTGACAAATAGTTATTTGGTTAATGTGGGAGGCCCAGATGCTAGTATATTTGGACTTCTTCTCATTCCTTGAAACTGTCTTTTGTAGAATCCTAGAGTTGGAGTTTGAATGCTTAAGGAATAAAGTTCAAACACCAAGTCCTTAATGATTTAACCCATCTTGCCAGAGTAACTTGAGAAAAATTTATGCCATGGTATTCCAGGGGAGCCAGAGGAAGACAGATGGCCTGGTAGGTTTTCCACTAAAAGAGAGAGGTGCAGGAAGTGGATATGTCTCAAGTGACTGAGCTCCCGCCTATCACACTGGAAGTCCCTGGTTTGGTTCCTAGTGTCTCCTAAAAAGTGAGCTGGCATGACAGGCAAGCGTGGCAAGCTGATACAACAAGATGATGCAACAAGAGACACAAGAAGAAAAACATAATGAGAGACACAACAAAGCAGGGAATGGAGGTGGCTCAAGTGATTAAGCGCCTCCTTCCCACATTGAGGTCCTGGGTTCAATTCCTGGTGCCACCTAAAGAAACAAGGAAGACAACAGATAGAGCAAGCACAAACAATGAGGGGTGTGTGTGTGTGGAAGAAATAAATAAAATAAATCTTTTAAAAAAAAAGAGAGAGAGGAGGTAATGGGAAAAAGAAGATTGAAATTCACATTCTGGAGGTTCTGTAGGGCAGGAAGAATGAAGAGCCTAAACTTTAGAGAGCAGAAGAAAGAACTATTAAGATTACAGAAGGCTGTGCAATTATAATATAATTCCTTGACTATGACACCCTCCAATCTTCCTTAAAATTACTACATTCATAGTATGATGGTTTAAGGCATGGGGTAGAACCAAGATGACAGACAATGAAACAATAGCATAAGCAGGCAGAACATGGTTAACATTGGGATTCCATAAGATAACATACCCAAAGCACTGAGTACAAGATCTGGAACTTAAGGAGTATTTAATAATTGATTGTACGCTTTTTAGGGTGGCACTTCCTGGCTTAGTGACAAAGAGAAACTCTGGTCCTCATCTTTCAGTCTAGCCCAGACAAGCAGGGCTTCCCCTTCAGCAGGAGGAGCCCCTAGAGGGTTCTGTGAGGCCAGGGAATTTCCAGCAGTTATTGGATCCAACACCAGCAGAACCAGGAGGTGGGCTGAATTCCCCAAGGGGGTCTTGCTTCCTCTACCCTTAGAACAGTCAGAGGCCCACCCTGTGGCCCTTACTCTTCTGTGAGGGAACAGCACCAGGCAGGTGCCCCTCCAAGATATCTGTCATAGATAAAGAGAAGGAAATGGTGTTTTTAGTCAACGTTTCTTCCTGCTCACATAGATAGAAAACAGCTCATAACTCTATCTTCCTGGCTTTTTCCAGACTTAATTTCTAGAGAATGGGTCTGTTACAAATTGTCTGTTCTTACAGTAACCAAAACAAAATGGTGGCCATTTCCACTTCAAGCACAGATTCCCAGGCAGGTTAAGATCATTCCAAGTCCTTAATGATCTTACCCTGCCATCCAGAATAACTGGGGGAAAATTTGTTCTCAGATAATACAAGTGAATTATACTCTCCCAAATCAGGGGCTGTAATTTCTTACCAGAGCCCAAGGATTGGGCCAAAGGACCTTTTGGTCATTTATAGATGGGGAAATTGAGGAGCCTTAGAAAGATTTTAAGTCTTGCTTATGGTCTATCAATAGAAAGAGGGAGAGCTGGAATTTATACCTGGGTCTGGTTCTAATGCTAGTTTGATTGATGCCTACTCTTATCTGTTCAACCATGAGTCAGCCAACAGAGGGGAGTGGAGCTAGCATATTTAGGCCCTAGGACTTGATCTTTGCTCTTGTCTCTTCTCTATGCATTTGCTCCTTAAATTATTTTATTCTGTCTCATGGTTTTTATACCTTTGGCCTGACCTCTGAATTCTAGACTCAAATCTCACTTTATAAAGAGGTTAAAAAACTTGACCAAGTTTTTGTAGCTCTATACTTCCAGAATTCTACATCACATTTTTAATGTACTCAGGATCTAGTGCTATGCCAAGAACCCAATTGGTAATTGTAAGTATAGGTTGAATGAATGAATGAAGGAATGATGAAAAAATAGTTTGAGGAAGGCCAATCAGCTGAAAAAAAAAGGGGGCATGGAAAAGAAAAAGAACTTTTATATAAGTTCCTTCTAGCTATACCTTTTCTTTATGGGGGTCATACTGGCTAGCATTTTGTCTGTATAACAGCTGCAGTTTTATGGTTGGACCCTGCACATGCCAAGAATTGTAGCTTCTATGCTTCTTGAACTGGAAGCTTTGACCACATTTATGTCCAGTTTCACATTTTCAATTCTTGGTTGACTATCTTCACTTCTGTGTCATGCCTAATTCAACATTTTCCATCAGAATTCCTCATCTTTTCTTTCAAACCTCTTTCTCTGGCCTTACTAGTGACTTCAGTTCTCCAGCTTGGAGTCCTGCCTTATTTTGTGAACTTTTTCCATTTCCTTGCCCTCCATATCAATCACTTATAAGTCCTGCTGAGCCTTTCTGAATGATGAATTCATTCTACCATCTCACTCCTGTCTCTTCTCTCACTCAGGTTTCATTATCTCTTAGCTGAGGGTCTTTTAATGACTCCCAATACCTTACAGAATAAAGATCAAACATATAATCTGGAATTCCAGACCCTTCTTCTGACCCAAACCTCCTGTTTCCCTCAACTATCACAGGTCCTTTGCTTCGGAGCAGTACTTTATGAACTATATTCTAGAGAGCAATAGGAGATTCATAGATCATCCCTTCTTGCCCCTATGTGGGGGGCTCCCTCAGGGACAAGAAGTAGATGGCCTCTGGACTTCTTTCCCCATTTCAAACAGAGCAGCAGTATTTTGCTTATTGGGATTCCACATGAGATTTTATTTAAGCTAAAGGTTACATGGATTTATAAAGCTTGAAAGCCATTGCTTTTCCAGAAAAATGTGAATTCCCTGCTATTTCCAGTTCATGCTCTCAGCCTTTCCACGTCTGGGCTTGTGCTCATCTTCCCAAGGTAGTCTTCACATGTGGAGATCTTAGAGTCATTATCAAGGGAGTGATCGAGCCATTAAATCAAGGTGTGTGCTGTGCACAGAGGATATTCATCAGAGGGAGAGATGATGGGAGATCTAAGGACAGAGTCTTGAAGGACCTCCACAGCAGCCCTTGCCACCTGGCTCCTATTACCTTTCCAGCTTTATTTATTTTTACAATTTTCTTCATGACAATACTCTAGCCAAATAGAGTATATTACCCTTCCACATACATGTCCTTCCATGCCTCTTCTACACTTTTGCTTATGCTGTGCCCAATCCTGGAATGCTCAGACCGTTGTCTCCACATGGCTAATGCTTGCTCATCCTTCAGGACCTAGCTCAAGTTCCCTTCCCTCAGATAGCTTCCTTCTAAACTTACAGCTGAATGTCATCTCTCTCTCTAACCATATTTTAAAATTTCTACCTCTGTTATTTTACTTAGCACTTTTCATATGTTCAAGAAGTTACCTACATAGTTGTTTCTTGCTTAAGACACACTTTCTCCACAATATTGTGACCTCTGAAAGGCATGATCAGATTTTGAGTTTGTTTATCCAGTGCTAGTTGTCATGACGGTCTTTAAATTGGCTAATTTCAATAGCCAATTTGATCACTTTTTTCACTTATTGTAGCTGAAAATGCTGGACTGCATACATCAGTTGTGAACATAATATGGGCTCAATAGCACATTTCGGCCTTCTGAGAACTCTTGGAACAGCTAATGTAATTCTTTCTGGTTGCAGAGACAACCATTTGCAGTGAGCCGTGCATTCATTCAGAGGCAATAAAACTCCCTCTCCCACCAGCTGTATTTATAGCATGGTCAGTGAAGAGCATTCTTCTCCACTAGTGTTGATAAGGTTTCAGGGAAGATGTGGGCATTATTAATAAGCCTTTTCAAGGCTTATGCCAGTTCCCTTTTGGTGACAGTGATTTGTATTTCATTCTAAGTATGCAGTTTTCTTCTACTTTTTTGGTAAAATTTATATCTGATTTTATCTACTGAATTATCTTTGCCAGACATAGATTTTTCTCACTCTGCAAGTGGATTATTAAATTTGTAGCATAACTCTTATTTTCCATTTTAAGAAAGAAACCTGATGATCATATTGGTGTCCTTGTCAGTATCTGTGAGACAGAGACTATGTTGGAACATGTTCTGACAAACAAAATTGAACACAAGGTTTATGATATGATAATAATTGAATACTAATATTACAAGTGGAATATGGATGACATCAGCTACTGAAAATAATGATAAATATTTGGGTCCCTGGGCTAAGGAAAAAGTTAATTCAAACAACTTTTCTGCTTTCGATATCAAACAATTTAAGAAAAGATATTAAAGATTCATTGTTCCAATGATTCTTTTACTTTTATGGGGAGGTAATTTAGTTGAAAAAAAGAATTCTTGTTGGGTTTTTATATCTGCCAAGCCTTAGGAGGATGCCGGCAGATACTTATTGTGTGTCTACTAAATGCTAGGTACTAGGCAATCTTACGTGGTAGACTTTGATATGAGCAGTAAAACCAGTAGTCTATGAGCATCTCAAAAGCAGACTTTTTATTCATTCATTCAACAAACATTTGTCAAGCATCTACTGCATGGCAAGCACGGACTAGGCTTTAGTTGGTAGGCCTTTACAAGAGCGGAAATTACTAGACTATGTGCCCTTGGGGAGAAGACAACTTTAAATTCATTCGCTAAACATTTATCAAGTGACTACTGTGTTCTAGGCACAGCATTAATTGTTGGAGATGCAAAAACAAAAGATGATACAGCCCCTACCTGCGTGGAGCTCACATACTGTTAAGGAAGACAGATAACTGGATTCTCAATAATGTAGTGTGGCATATGCTCTGGTACCTTCTTTAATGCCTGTGCTCAAGTCTTTGACAGGGCTGGCCCCAGAAGCACTACTCAGAAAATATAAGATAAATAATGAATAAACTGTTAAAGATTAATTTTCAAAAATTAGGTAAAGTCACTATCCCCATACAGATATGAAAATGAACACTGGGTAAATATTCTTTTTTAACTCATGAAGGGACCAGACAGATGTTAAAACTGATTTAACATATCCAAAAGAATGAGAGAGGAACACCATCTCACACCTTATACAAAAATTAACTCAAGATGGATCTACAATCTAAATATAAGAGCCAAGACCATAAAGACTTTGGAAAATAATGTAGGGAAGCATTTATAGGACCTTGTAATAGGAAATGGTTTCTTGAACTTCACACCCAAAGCACAAGCAGTGAAAGAAAAAATAGATAAATGGGATCTCCTCAAAATTAAAAAAAACTTTGTACCTCAAAGGAGGTTATCAAGAAAGTAAAAGGCAACCTACCCAATGGGAGAAAATATTTGGCAACCATATATCTCCTAATATCTCTGGATATTTGGAGCCTAATATCCAGCATATATAAAGAAATCCCACACCTTGAAAATAGAAAGACAAACAACAGGGGCTTCTTTGGGAGTTGGAGGTTGTCCTGAGTACTGTTGTGGCAATGGATGCAGGCCATTTTAAATCAGCACACACCACTCATAACTGAGTGGGAGAGAGTGTGGTCTACAGTGTGAACTGTGGTCTATGGTTGGTGGCAAGGCTCCAGGATGTGTAAGTTCATTGAGGTTGGTGGGCCACACTGTGGGAGATGTTTGTGTTGGATGTGGTGGGAGGTGTGGGAGGTGGGCAACATGGGAATCCCAGTGGGTTCTGTGTAATATTTTAGGTAATCTAAGCACCTCTTAAAATATATGTATATATATATATATAAATAACATTTTTGTAAGCAAATACACATATATGCATATATATTTACATATCATTTTGCAAATGTTTGTATGTATTGTGAGAATTTTGATTTTTACCCATAATAAAAAAAAAAAAAAATAAAAATGGGCAAGTGACTTGAAAAGACACTTCTTCAAATAAGAAATACAAATAGCTAAAAAGCACATGAAAAGATGCTCAACATCACTATTAGGGAAATGCAAATCAAAACTACAATGAGATACCATCTTACACCCATTAGACTGGTGGCTATTAAAAAAAAAAACAGAGGACTACAAGTGCTGGAGAGGATGTATAGGATTGGGAATCCTTATCCCCTGCTGGTGGGAATGTAGAACGGTCCAGCCATTGTGGAGGACAGTTTGGCGGTTCCTCCAAAAACTAACTATAGAGCTGCCATATGATCTAGGAATTCCAATGCTGGGTATATACCCAGAAGAATTGAAAACAAGGACATGAACAGACCTATGCACACCAATGTTCATAGCGGCATTATTCACTATTGCCAAAAGCTGGAATCAACTCAAATGCCCATTAACAGATGAATGGATAAACAAAATGTGATACATACATACAATGGAATGTATTCAGCTTTAAGAAGGAATATAGTGTTAACAAACGGGATAAAATAGATGAATCTTTAGGACTTTATGTTGAGTGAAGCAAGCCAGACATTGAAGGACAAATATTACATGACCTCAATGATATGAATTAAGCAAATTAAGGAGACTCAGAGAGCTATTGTCTGGAAGATAGGTTTACAGGAAATAGAAAGGGAGAAGAAGGTTGTGAGCAAATGCCCATGTGGGCATAATCTGTGATAAGGTAGAAGTGTGTAGTTGGTCATTGAAGGGATATGACAGGAGTGTAGTGATACTATTGGGTTGGGCAGTGCATGTTTGGCAGGTGGGTAGATTGGGGAGGGTGGATTGGATGGTCCATGGAACTGGGGGAAGGTTTGGGGGAGGGACCAGGTGAATACTGGGGATTGGTGGGTATATGATTGAAAGTACAAAGTTGGGAATGTTCTTATGGCAATATGACAAGGAAGAGTTACTGGTTTAGGGTGTTGGATTGGGGGAGGTGGCATTCAGGAGAGGGTGTACCTGGAGCAGGCTTCTAGGGAGTGTGTGAGAGATCATTTTGTCATAATGTGTTGTATCAGTGGGTGGAGACCCACATAATGAGTGGGAAGGAGTTGGACTCCCATCCTGGGAGGACCGATATGTTCTCAAACAGAGGGGCAGGAGTCTGTTGAGAACATGGGCAGTTCCTAATATGGGGGGACAAACTGTGTGTCAAGACCTCAGTGTTGTTGTAAATAACTATGAATCTTGTCATCCAAGGAGTGAAGCCAGGTGGTCGCCATGGGCCCCAAGGGGAGGGGGAGGGAGGAATAGAATAGATGGAACAGAGGGTATTGAGTGGGCAATGGAAGTGTTCTACATGATCATGCAATGATGGACACATGCCACGTTAAATATCATCAAAATTTATAAAAGTGTATGGTCTAAAATATAAACCATAATGTAAACCATTGACCATGGTTAGTAGCTATGTTTTACTATTTGTATTATCAGTTGCAACAAATGTACCATCCACATATAAAAAGATATTAATATGGGAAGGGGCCAAGGGAGAGAATGTTGGGTATATGGGAGTCCCCTTATTCTGTATGTGATTCTACTGTGACCTAAAACTTCGTTGAAAACAAAGTGAAAAAAGGTAAGACACTGGGGAATTAGTGGAAGAAAATGTCACTGTATATACAGGACAACAGATATTACAGTGATGAAAGACAAAATGTCAAAAAATATTTTTCATTGTTTTTTAATATCCCAATTTCTAAATTTTATTTTAGTTTTAGTTTTTAAAAACTTTTATGTATTTTATTTCTTATGTTTCAACAATCATTATTATTTCATTTTACTATTAATTGTATTTGGCTATTTTATTGGCCTCATTTTTGAAGAAGCTTTGGATCACAGAAGGGTTACAACTGGGGCAGGGGAGAATCATTGGTTTGGGGTGTCAGTGATGGGAGATATATGGGAGGAAGTTCACCTGGACATACATATTAGGTATATAAATGTGTTCAAATGTTCATGGGGCATTGTCACAGTGGGTGGAGATTCACATAATAACTGAGAGAATATTGAATTCCCATCCTGGAGAGCTCTGCCACGTTCTCTTGGAGCAGCAACAGTCATTCAGGACCAATGACTGGTGAAGGAGGATGGTCCATTGATGGGTCCTTGATATTGACGACTATGCTTGTGAGTCTTTGCTCTTGAAATTGAAACTTAGCCTTGTGTTGTGAGGTGTATAAGAGTTGCCTCCTGAGAGCCTCCTTTTTGCTCAAATGTGGCCTCTCTCTAAGCCAAACTCAGCATGTAAATGCATTACCTTCCCCCCAGCATGGGACATGACTCCTGAGAATGAGCCTTCCTGGCACTGAGGGATTACTACCAAGAACCAACTAGCTATGCAACTGGAAAAAGACCTTGAAAAAAAGGGGGGAAAGGTAAATACTAATGAGTTTATATAGCTGAGACTTCAAAGTAAGTTGGGAGGTCATCCCAGAGGTAACGCTTGTGCACATCTCAGCAGGATCTCATAGATGCCAAATGGATACTACCCCAAATTGTGGGGCTCCTGAGGACCCTGGAGACACCCAAGTCCTATGGATAGGGCAGATAGCTCCAGAGTTTTGTGCCTTGCCAGTGGGCCCTACTTTGGAGTGTGTACTCCTGATAGTGACAGAGTTGGACTCAGTTATGGCTTCCCTACACATGGCTCATCAGTCCCTCCTATTTGAAACTATACTTGGTGCTGGAGTTGGAGATGTATGTTCAAGAGCCTTGAATCTTTAAGCTATCCATGTGCAAGCTGGGCCCTGAGTCTCAGCAGAATTGCAATACCTACTCTCCAGTTCATTGGGCTCACCCAGGACAACTAACAAGGAGGTGAGGATTGACAACCACAATAACAAGGAAACGAGAAAGCCTACAACTGCAAGCAAGAGAGTCCCATCCATCGGCTGTATGGGATCAAAGTCCCCTCTCAATGAAAGGTGGAGTGAACATCACCATCCCAGAATCCTCAGGATTGGGGAATGAACTATGGACTAGAGGAGTGGACTTACTTGTATTCTACTATAGACTTATTGTATTCTAGCAATGGAAGAAATTACAACATTGATGTGGAGGCAGTGGCCACTGGAAGCTCTGGGGGCAGGGAAAGGGAAAAACAGGTATAATACAGGGGCTTTTTAGGACTTGAGGATTGTCCTGAATGACATTGCAATGACAGATTTTGGCCATTATATATCTTCCTATAACCTGCAGAATTGTGTGGGAGAGAGTGTAAACTATAATGTGAACTACGGTTCATGTTCAATGGCAATGCCCCAGGATGCATTTATCAATTGCAGTGAATGTGCCACAGTAATGAAGGATGTTGTTTATGTGGGAGGATGTGGGAAGTGTGGGGAGCAGGGCATATAGGAATCCCTATATATTTTTTGTGTAACATTTATGTAATCTAAGTATCTTTAAAAAGAAAAAGTTGTTGAATCTCAATGGTATTGGGAATGGCCAGCTGCAAATGGAAGTCTAATGAGAAAATCATTACATAAACCAAACCTTTGGTTAATGGTGAAAATAAAAATCTTCTTTTCCTCCCTACTTCATTTTCTATTTAACAATGGACACACTGTCATAATTAAGGGCCATAACTTTGTGAAAGTTACTACCATGGAAACATAGAACTGGATCTGTAAAAAACAAAAAATAAAAAACAAAAAAAACCCCAAAACCAGTTATTGCTTTCAAACAAAAAAACAAAAAACAAAACAAAACAAAAACTGGTTTAAAAGAGAATCTAAAAAAAGGTCACATTTATAGATCAGGAATATTGAAGCAAATTTGTAAATGAGGCAAAACTTTTTTTTCTGATGGTGGAAGGAAGACAATTGACTGCACAGGACAGAATTTACATGTCTATGATGAAGAATTATCTTGCCTTGCTATCAGTTACCTACAATGTACACAGCTACAAAATAGCCCAAAGACAATGCAAGACTAGAATCAGATGACAAGGAGGAGTATCCTCTAGACAATACAGTTTTCCGTGGAAATACAATTTTTTTTCTACAGAGTGAATTGAATGGGGCTTGACTTGTACAACTTTTCCTACAAGTGCCAGGAAACCCCTGAGTCACAGGGTCTATTTATCA
Organism: Tolypeutes matacus; assembly: GCA_026826555.1. Taxonomy (NCBI): domain Eukaryota; kingdom Metazoa; phylum Chordata; class Mammalia; order Cingulata; family Chlamyphoridae; genus Tolypeutes; species Tolypeutes matacus. The sequence goes on from JAKSZT010031676.1 coordinate 18,085,566, forward strand.
AGGGCCACCTTGCAGAGATGGTTGAGTGCCAGACTGATGTCCTCATGCAGACCCCACAATATTGGAACTTATTTTCCATTTTCTTATGAAGAAGGCACTTTACTTTCCTGTGAGATAATGTGGTAAAGTGATATTTTGAAGTTAAATTACAAAGCACCTCTGCAGGCACTCTTATTTAATTCTTATAACAACCCTGTGAAGTATTCAGGAGAAGATTCTGCTTTCTGTTTTGCAATGAGGATTATGAAGTCTTAGAGAGGCTGCCACTAACCTAAGGAGGAAGTGGTGGTCTTGGGTACTCAAATCTCACTTTTCATCATGACAGCCAAGATTACAATGGCAATAAAGTCTGAACAAATCCTTTATACTTATTTCTGTTACAGACTGTGGCCAAAGCTTTAAATAATAGTGAAGAGAAAGAACAACTCATACATGGACACAGAAAAATGGGGCATTTCCTAATATATTTCATCTATTTCTTAAAATGACTCAGGATAGAAAATGTTTGAATGTCATTACTTTTCCATACTTTTGTTCTGTATGACTATATGCTTAAATGACATAAGTGAACAATCACTGAGCACCTTTCCACACTTAGAACTAGGAGGTAATATGTATCCTTTGTATTTTCTCTCGGGTCTTTCTCTAACTCTTAATATCTCCAGCCCTTAATATCTTTTTTTTTCTCCTTGTCATAATTGCCATCAATAATATCTATTGAGAAACTCTGTGCTAGATCCTACTGATACAATGAACATCTTGTGTTTATTTTTCCTATTAAATCTTCACATTTTTTCCATAGATTTCTTCCTATTCCACATTCCACTTACAAGCCTTATGTTCATGACTCCAGGACATATATCTGGCATATATGTAACTCCATCTGATCGTTCCTCTAGTATCTTAAATTTGTCCAGTGTTTAACTTATCCCTCTCCTCAAACTTACCCATTCTCCTCTCTTCCCAATCTTTTTCATGTTACCAGCTCATCCTCAGACTACAAATCTTTTTCTCCAACTCCTACCCCAACTAGTCAATAATAAGATATGTCATTTCCACCTCTTAAATATTGTTGAATCCAACCCCTTTTCTTCCAACTTCATAGCTGCTGCCTTACTTCAGGCTCCTCTCTCTCCTGAAGTCTTCCCAACGTTTGAGCTTTTCTCCTTGTTACATTTCCTTCTAGTCCTCTCCAGGCATGTGTTTTCTTTCAAAAAAAAAAAAAAGAGTTGATGGACTACTCTTCTTAAAACCCTTTCTTTAGTTGCAAACTTTAGTTGCAGTTGTTTGCAAAATATCAAATTCCACCTTTCCTTCCTTTTCCCAAATTCATCACAGTCTCTGACCAGCGTTTTGGCTTTGTAATGCTATTCCCATTGGCAGGAGAGGTCATCAGCCCTTCTCTATCTGGGAAACGCTTGATCAATATTTAGGATGTAGCTGAGACAACGTGTTCCTCTTATACCCTCAGGATAAATCTGTGGTCTTTCCCCTTTCTTTCTTTCTTGTGACACTGATCACAATGCACTTTTTTCTATAGTACTTGATGCCTTGATGTCAGGGCATTTTTTTTTTTTTCATCAGTAAGAAATTTATTTTAATTAGAAATACACAAAGGGTTAGAAAAGTGAACATTCATAGAAGAGTATTGAAGCCAAATTGTTTGAAAGATATTTTAATGCTTTGTACGGTTGCATGATTGTTTCTTAGTCAATTTTCAAGTCAGTAAATAGCTCAATTGAAATGACAGTGAAAAGTGAGCAAATACAGAAAGTATTTTGTCAACATTAAACTGTGAACAAGGCATTGAATATATTAACCAAAATATCTTCTCAGGTGTTTCCTTTTTATTTTTTATTTAATTTTTTCCTTTATTTTTAAAGGTGCTTTAGATTACATAAATGTTACATTGAAAATATGGAGGATTCCCATGTACCCCACCCCATCCCTCTCCCACACTTTTCCCCTGTTAATAACATCTTTCAGTGCTCACTTCGGCAGCACATATACTAAAATTGGAATGATACAGAGAAGATTAGCGTGGCCCCTATGCAAGGATGACATGTGAATTCTTGAAGCATTCTATATTTAAAAAAAACAAAAACAAAAAACAAAAAAAAATCATTAGTGTGGTACGTTTGTTACAATTGATGAACAAACATTGAAGCATTGCCACTAACCATGGTCTAAAGTTTACATTACGGTTTACACATTTTCCACCACGCAATTTTATAGGTTTTGTCAAAATATATACTGGCTTGTATCCATCATTGCAATATCATGCAGAACTATTTCAATGTCTCAAAAATGTCCCGTGTTACACCTATTTTTTCCTCTCTCTCCCCTCAGAACCTCTGGTGACCACTGCCTTTATATCAATGTTGCAAGTTCTTCCATTACTAGTATAATAATAAGTTTACTTTAGTCCATAGTTGCATTCCCTGCTTATGTTTGTTAGTTCCTCAATCTTGAGGATTTTGGGATGGTGATGCCCACTCTGCTTCCAGTTAAGAGGGGATTTAGATCCCGTGGGGCAGATGGATGGAGCTATCTTGCTTGCAGTTGTAGATACTGTTTTTTTTGGGGGAGAATAGGCATTGTCCATCATCATCCTTTTGTTAGTTGTCCTGGGTGAGTCCAATGAACTGGAGAATAAGTGCTGGTTGCAGTTCTGCTGAGATTCAGGGCTTAAGTGGCATATGAACAGCTCGATGATTTAAGTCTCTGAGACATATATTTAATGAGTATAGTGCTAATTATAGGTTCAAATAAAAGGGGCATAAGAACCATGTGTAGGAAAATTATAAATGAGTCTAACTCCAATTCACTGGGGGGATAGGTTATCATGTATTCCAAGGTAAGGCCCACGGACAAGGTGCCAATTTCCTGGGATTGTCTGCCCTAAAGTGTTTAGATATCTCTAGAGCCCTCAGGAGCATACCTGCTTGAGGCACTATTTACTGTGGCAGTCAGTGAGATCCTCCTGAGACGTGCATAAGTGGAACCTCTGGAATGACCTCTTGACTCACTTTGAAATTTCTTAGCCATAAAAACTCATTTGTATTTAATATTTCCCCGTTTTGGTCAAGGTCTTTTTCCAAGTGCATCACCAGCTGTCACTTGGTGAAAATCCCTTGGTGTCAGGGAGGCTTATCCCTGGGAGTCATGTCCCATGCTGGGGGGAAGGTTGTGAGTTTGTATGCTGAGTTTGACTTAGAGGAGGCCATATTTGAGCAACAAGGAGGCCTTCAGGATGTAACACTTAGGCAATATATAACTCTAGGCTAAGTTTCAATTTCACAAGAACCAAGTGCATAAGTACAAGCATCAATTCCAAGGGTTTGGTGTATTGGTCTGTCCTCCTTCACTAGGCACTGTCCATGTACTCTAGGGATTCTTGCCACTCTAGTAGAGAATGTAGCAGGACTTCCTAGGATGGGAATTCAATATTCTTTTGGTTATTGTGTGGGTTTCCACCCACTGAGACAATACCCTATGACCACTTGAACACATTTATATTCCACAAAGGCATATCCCAGGTGTCCCCTTCCCACACATCTCCCCAACATTGACATCAGCACCAGTGATCCTCCCCGCCACAGTTGCGACTCTTCTGCAATCCAAAACCTTCCAAAAAACAAAGTAAAAAAAAAAAAAAAAAAATATATATATATATATAATGAATTCTTAATGCCAATAATCCTTTGCCCTAGGCAGCTGTGATTTTATTATTTTCATGCAGATTATTTAGCTGCCCTGTGGGATGCTTCTACATGCTGGGCAAGTTCTGGGATGGTGAACCTGTGACAAATGTCTTGGTTCAATGCTTCAGACTAGTATGTGCATAAGGGCTACTCTGCTTCCTCTGGAGCAGAGACAGGGACCCACCCTGGGAACATGAGCTGGCTCTGATCCGAGGCACCATAAGATTTTCCTACCATTTTAAAACTTTGTGGGGGGTGGGGGGGAGATGGAATCCTGGAAGATCTCACTTTGCCATCTGTGTGGCGGGATTATTTTATTTTATTTTTTTTTGGATGGATTTATGCTTTATTAATATGTATCAATAAAATTGATTAAAAAAATGTCTGTCTTTGTGTCAAAATCAAGCTATTTTCATCACTGTAGCCTTGTAATATGCTTTATTTATTTATTTTTTTATTTGTCAATATTGTTTTATTTTATATTTATTTATTTATTTATTTATTTATTTATTTATTTATTTATTATGAGTAAAAATCAAAATTCTCACAATACATACAAACATTTGTAAAATGATATATAAATATATATGCATATATGTGTATTTGCTTACAAAAATGTTATTTATATATATATATATACATATATTTTAAGAGGTGCTTAGATTACCTAAAATATTACACAGAACCCACTGGGATTCCCATGTTGCCCACCTCCCACACCTCCCACCACATCCAACACAAACATCTCCCACAGTGTGGCCCACCAACCTCAATGAACTTACACATCCTGGAGCCTTGCCACCAACCATAGACCACAGTTCACACTGTAGACCACACTCTCTCCCACTCAGTTATGAGTGGTGTGTGCTGATTTAAAATGGCCTGCATCCATTGCCACAACAGTACTCAGGACAACCTCCAACTCCCAAAGAAGCCCCTGTTGTTTGTCTTTCTATTTTCAAGGTGTGGGATTTCTTTATATATGC
>JAKSZT010031676.1:18190255-18264356 GCA_026826555.1 Tolypeutes matacus
AAGAAACAGAAAAGATCAAACAGGGTATTTAGTGGTCATGGGAAATGTTTTTCATTACTGTACAGTAATGGACACAGGACATGGTAAATATAATCATAAATTATTAAACTGTACCATCTATATTGTAAACTATACTGTAAACCAGTGACAATGTTTAGTAGCCTTGTTTCACTAAGGAAAAAAGGGAAAAAAGAAAGGAGAAAGGAAATAAAAATGAATATATATATATATATTTTAAAGGCATTTCCTTTGCTTTTTTGCCCATTTTTTGAATGTCCCAATCCACTAATTATATTTTATTTTGTTTTGTTCTTTGTTTGATTATTTGGTTTTTTTTCCTTCTCTCTTTTTTTTTTCCCTGAGTTTCCTTATGTTTGTCTCTTGCATGTAAGCTTATCACACTTGTTTCTTTTTCCTAGTAAGTGTATTTGATTATTTTATGGACTAAATGTTCATGTTCATGGAGGATTTGGATCACAGAAGGGTTACAATGGGTACTGCGGGGGATTATTGGGGGGAGGGTGTCTGCGGGGGGGTTCGTGGGGATTGGTTCAACCGAATATGCATGAAAGATATACAAAATCATTCAAAGGATCGGGGGATGGGGCAGGGTCACGATGGGTGGATAATCACACAATAAATGAGGGAATCTGAATTCCTAGCCTGGAGAGCTCTGCCACAATCTCCAAGGGAGCAGCAATAGTCCTCTGAATGTAGGGACAGTGCCTGTCAAAATAGGATGACCCACTGATGTGTTTTTTTTTTTTTAATTGATGACTACCCTTGTGAGTTTTTGCTCTTGTAAATGAGACTTAGCCTGCAGTTGTGGGGTGCCTAAGGGTTGCCACCTGAGAGCCTCCTTGTTGCTCAAATGTGGCCTCTCTCTAAGCCAAACTCAGCATATGATTGCATTACCTTCCCCCCAACGTGGGACATGACTCCCAGGGATGAGCCTCCCTGGCAACGAGGGATTAATACCAAGTGCCAACTGGCAGCTTTGTGCAGTGGCAGTATCGTAGCCAATGAGGTTTATCCGAGGCACGATTATTGCTAATTGAAAACTTTTCCCAAGTGCCAACTGGCAACACAACTGGAAAAAGACCTTGAATAAAAGGGGGAAACGGTAAAGACAAATGAGTTCAAGTGGCTAAGAGACTTCAAAGAGAGTCGGGAGGTCATCCCAGAGGTAATTCTTACGCACACCTCAGTAGGAGCTCATAGAACATCTAAGTGCCTATCACCCCACTCAGTGGGGTTACTGAGAGCTCCGGAGACACCCTGGTCTTATATAAGGGGGGATAGCCCCAGAGACTGATGCCTTATCAGTGGGTTCTATTTTGGAATCTGTGCTCCTGAGAGTGACAGAATTAGACTCAAATAAGTCCTCCCTGCACATGGTTCACCAGTCCCTTCTATTCAAACCTACATGTGATGCTGGAGTTTCTTAGGTATACTTCCAGAGACTGGAGCCTCCCGCCTACCTATGTGCCAGGTGTGCATGAAATCTAGGTGGAGCTGCAACTCCTACCCTACAGCTCAATGGACTCATCCAAGTCACCTGGTGAGGAGACAACGATGGGAAATGGCCATCCCAGGGAATGGAGAGGGCCTGCATCTGCAGGCAGGATCATCCCACCCACCATATCCATGGGATATAAGCCCTCTCTCACTTGGAGTTGGAGTGGACATCACCATCCCAGTCGCCTCTGGATTGGGGGAAGTACTATGGACTAGAGTGGACTTGATGGTATTCTCTTGCTCACATATGGTGATTCTTGCAATGCAAGAAATTATAACAATGAGGTGGAGCCAGTGGCCACTTGACAGTTTTTGGGTAGGGAGGGGATGAGCAGTTGAGATACAGGGTCTTCTTTGGGGAGTTGGAGGTTGTCCTGAGTACTGTTGTGGCGATGGATGTGGGCCATTTTGGATCAGCACACACCGCTCAGGGCTGAGTGGGGGAGAGTGTGGTCTGCGGTGTGGACTGTGGTCTGTGGTTGGTGGCGGGGCTCCAGGATGTGTGGGTTCATTGAGGTTGGTGGGCCACACTGTGGGAGATGTTTGTGTGGGATGTGGTGGGAGGTGTGGGAGGTGGGCAACATGGGAATCCCAGTGGGTTCCGTGTAGTGTTTTGGGTAATCTAAGCACCTCTTAAAATATATGCATATATATATATATATAAATAACATTTTTGTAAGCAAATACACATATATGCATATATATTTATATATCATTTTACAAATGTTTTTATGTATTGTGAGAATTTTGATTTTTACCCATAATAAAAAAAATAAATAAATAAATTTAAAAAAAAAAAAAAAAAAGATATAAAGGACTTATATACAGAAAACTACACAACACTGTTAAAGGAAATTAAAGAAGACCTAAATAAATGGAAGACTATTCCCTGTTCATAGATAGGAAGATTAAACATCATTGAGATGTCTATCCTGCCCAAACTAACCACAGATTCAATGCAATCCCAATAAAAATCAACACAGCATTTTTTAATTAATTAAAAAAACTAACTACAAAATTTATTTGGAAGGGTAAGAGGCCCTGAATTGCCAAAGACATATGGAAAAAGAAAAATGAAATTGGGGGTATCACACTACCTGACTTTAATACACACTACAAAGCTACAGTGGTCAAAACTGCATGGTATTGGCACAAGGATAGACATACTGACTAATGGAACTGAATTGAGAGTGCTGATATAGATCCTCGCATATACAGTGATCTGATATTCTATAAGGCCACCAAGCCCACTCAACTGGAAAAGCATGGCCTCTTCAACAAATGCTGCTTGGAGAACTGGATATCCATATCCAAGAGAATGAGAGAGGAATACCACTTCACATCTTATACAAAAAGTAACTCAAGATGGAACAAAGATATAAATATAAGAGGCAAGGCTTAAAGCTCCTAGAAGTTAATAGAGGGAAGCATCTACATGATCTTGTATTAGGAAATAGTTTCATGAACTTTTCACCCAAAGTATGAGTAATGAAAGAAAAATAGATAAATGGGACCTCCATTTGAGCTTTTGCAGCTCAAAGGAGTTTGTCAAGAAAGTCAAAAGACAGCCTACTCAATGGAATAAAATACTTGGTAACCATATATATGATAGGGGCCTAATATCTGGCATATATAAAGAAATCCAAACCTCAAAAATAAAAAGACAAACAACCCATTTATAAAATGTGCAAGTGATTTGAATAGACACTTCTGCAAAGAGGAAATACAAATGACTAAAAAGCACATGAAATGATGCTCAACATCACTAGCTATTAGGTGAATGCAAATCAAAACTGCCATGAGTTATCATCTTACACCCATTAGACTGGCAGCTATTAAAAAAACAGAGGACTACAAGTGTTGGAGAGGATGTGGAGGAATGGGAACACTTATCCACTGCTGGTGGAATGTACAATGGTGCAGCCATTGTGGAGGACATTTTGGCGGTTCCTCAGGGAGCTAACTATAGAATTACCATATGATCCAACAATCTCACTGCTGGGCAAATACCCAGAACTGAAAGCAGGGACATGAATAGTTTTATGCACACCAATGTTCATAGCACATTATTCACTATTGCCAAAAGATGGAAACAACCCAAATGTCCATCAACAGATGAATGGATAAAGAAATTGTGATATATACATACAATGGAATATTACTCAGTTGTAAGAAGGAATGCATTATTAACACATGAGATAACATGGATAAATCTTGAAGACCTCATGTTGAGTGAAGCAAGCCAGGCACTGAAGGACAAATACTATATGACCTCACTGATATGAATTAACACAGAGCTAGAGTCTGGAAAATTGGTTTACAGGAGATGGAAAGGGAGAAGAAGATTGTGAGTCAATGCCCATTTGGGCAAAATCTATGATAAGGTGGAAGGGTGTGCTTCTGCAGTGGATGAGCCTAACAGTGGTGCTGTGATGCTATTGGGCTGGGTGGTACTGGAGATAGTGTGGGGAGGGTGGGTTCGACTGTCTATCGAACAGGGACAAGGTTTGGGGGAGGTAGCAGATGAACTCTGGGGATTTGTGGGTATGTGATTGAAACTGCAATCCTGTGAATGTTCTTTTGGCAAATATGGCAGGGGAGGGTTACTGGTTTAAGGCGTTGGATGTGGGGAGCATGCGGGATAGGTCATACCTGAGGCAGGCTTCTAAGGAGTGTGTAGCATTCATCTTGTCATAGTGTGTTGTAGCAGGGGGTGGAGACTCACATAATGAGCAGGAAGGTGTTGGACTCCCATCCTGGGGAGTCCTGCTAAGATCTCAAATAGAGGGGCAGGAGTCTCTTGAGAGCATAGGCAGTGTTAAATAGGGGAGGACAGACCAGTATGTTAAGCCCTCAATGTAGTTGCAAGTAACTATTAATCTTGTCCTTCAATGAGTTAATCTTGGTGGTTACCGTGGGTCCCCAGGGGAGAGGGAGGGGGGAACAGAATAGATGGAACACAGGACGTTTTGGGGGTGATGGAATTTTTCTACATGATCCTGTAAGGATGGATACAGACCATGTCAAACTTCATCAAAATCTATAAAAGTGTATGGTCCAAAATGTAAACCACAGTGTAAATCATTGACCAAGGTTAGTAGCAATATTTCAATATTTGTACATCAATTGTAACAAAAGCATCATCCACATGTAATATGTTATTAAGAGGGGAAAGGAGAAAAGGGAGAGGACGCTGGGTATATGGGAATCTCTGATATTCTGTATGCAACTTTTCTATAACCTAAAGCTTCTTTGAAGAAAAAATTAAAAAAATAAGACATTGGGCAAATAAATGGAAGCAAATGTCACTGTACATACAACAGATCTTACAGTGATGAAAGACATAATGCTAAAAAAATTTTTTCTAATTTTATATTTTTATATTATTTCAAATTCAAAAAAAGTTATATTTTATTTGTTATTTTTAAAATTATTTTATCATTTTTCTATTAATGGTATTCAGTTATTTTGTTGGCTTCAATTTTGAAGACGTTTCGATCACAGAAGGGTTACAACTGTCACAGGAGAGGATCATTGGTGTGGGGTATCAGAGATGGGGGATGCATGGGAGGAGGTTCACCTGGGGCATACTTATAAGGCATATTAATGTGTTCAAGTGTTCATGGGGCATTTTCACAGTGGGTGGAGATCCACACAATAACCAAAGAAATATCTAATTCCCATCATGAGAAGCTCTGCCACATTCTCTAATGGGACAGCAAGAATGCCCCAAGTACAGGGGCAATGACTAGTGAAGAAGAATGGATCATCTCAAGGAACAGAAAGAGTCCACAACTGCAAGCATGGAAATTCCATGCATCTGCCCCATGGGATCTAAGTCCCCTCTCACTTAGAGGTAGAGAGGGCATCACCATACCAGAATCCTCAGGACTGGGGAATGGACAGTGGACTAGAGTAGACTTACAGTTGTTCTACTTTAGACTTGTTGTGATCCTAGCAATGGAAGAACTTTTATCATTGATGTGGAGGCAGTGGCCATTTGAGGTTCTGAAGGGAGGGAGAGGGAAAAATAGGGGTAATTTGGCGGCATTTTCAGGACTTGGGAATTGTCCTGAATGACTTTGCAATGACAGATACAGGCCATTGTATATCTTGTAATAACTTGCAAAAATGTGCAGGAGATAGTGTAAACTACAATGTAAACTATAATCATTGCTTACTGGCAATGCTCCAAGATGTGTTCATCAATTGTGGCAAATGTACCACACTAATAAAGGACGTTGCTGATGTGGGAAAATTTGGGGGGGCTACAGAGTGGGGCATATGGGAATCCCCTATAATTTTTGTGTAACATTTATGTAATCTAAGTTGCTTTAAAAAAAATAAAAATAGAATGTATTAAAAAGAAAGGATTATACTGTACTGTGCCTCAAAAGGAGGTATATTGGGATAAAGTGTTCTAAATTACCATTTGCCTCTAATATTCTGCCACCATGGACTTAGTCCAGCAACAAGCTTGTGTTGAAAACCCTTATTAGCCAAGCAAGGTGTGGCAGTTTGATATTATTGATGAATTCCAAAAAGAAATACTGATTATGTTTGTAAACTGGTCTGTTCCTCTGGGTTAGTGATACCCGTAGATTGTATTGGACTCAGAGGTTTCACTTTTACTTGATTAAATTATGACCAGGGCTTTGATTGGGCCATTAGAACATTGAGTCCCTGCCCCCTTGGTGGGTTGGACTCACAGAGAAAACGACAAGACTAAGGAGAAAGAGTTTTTGATCCTGGAGCCTGGGAAGTAAACACACAGTGAAGCAGATACATGGCAGATACGTGGTTCCATTAGACACAGCAGAGGTCCCTGGAAGAGAGACAAGCCATTCACCTGACAGTCTACAGCTGGCCTTGTGGAGACAGCAGAGCAGCTGAGCCCGGAGAGAAACAAGGCCCAGGAGAGAGACAACACTTGTCCCAGCGTGCAGCTGAGATTGGAAGAAGCTGGGACCATGGAGCATTGGGAGAAGGAGGAAGACTGAGCCCTCACAGACATTGCCCGCCATCTTTCTCCAACACGTGGCAATAGACTTTGGTAAGGGAAGTAACTTGCGCTTTATGGCCTGGTAACTGTAAGCTTCTCCTCGAAATAAATACCCTTTATAAAAGCCAACAGATTTTTGGTATTTTGCATCAGCTCCCCTTTGGCTGACTAATACACAAGGCCTTGTCAGATATTCTGCAACTTTGACTATATTAGCTGTTATTTAGATATTTGTGGTTGCATGTTGTGCCTAAGACCTGGATCTAAGTTACACAAAGATAGCTTCTGAGATGGCTCTTCTTGGGGCAGACAAAGCCAACAATGTATAGGGTCCTCAGAGCTTCTCAATGGGCTGCAGTTAGGATCTGAAGGTCCTATTTGTTTTGGAATTTCACTGCTGAGATTTTACATCTCTGCCGGTCACATGGTAGGGAGATCCATCTGTATCATGTTCAAATTAGAAAGGTGTCCGCTTCCACAAGCAATCCTCAAGAACCTGCCAGAGGGAAACAGAGAACAACAGAAGCCCCTTGGCCCCATTTACCACAAGACTGAAGTGGAGACCCTGAATAGTTTCCCAATTTCACATCCTTCCTCTCTCTTCCTTGCAATGCATATTCCAAAACTCTAAAACTTATCTCATTCCTTACTATAGTACTGACCCCATTTTTGCCTTCACACATTTGCTCATGGTGTTTCCTCTACTGAGAATCTCATTAAACCCCCTCCCAAGCCCCCACTCACATATCTCCATAACTGCTTGTCACCCAATATTCAGTCATTTCACAAATATTTATTGAGTACCTCCATGTGCCAGGCAGCATGCTGGGTGCTGGGATGCAGAGGTTAAGATGACAAAGCCCCTGCCCTAAAGGAGCTCACAACATGTAGGAGGTAGACAGTCTGATAAACAAGCACTTACAATGTAGACTAACACTGTGATGGAGGACAATAGGAGTCGATAGGAGCACAAAAAAGCATCACCTATCGCAGCCACCTTACAGACTCAGTGAAGGCTTCCTGATGGAGATTGCATAACGGCCCCCCCCCAGACATTCTGGGGGGCAGGTGAGAATCAGCTTGGCCAAAGAGAGGAAATATGAGAGCCAGGGCTAACGAAAGTGGACACCAAGCTTCAAGACAGAGTTCAGGCATCATATTTTCCAGAAGACTTCCATGAGCCCGTCCCAGGCTGTCCATTGTCCTCTGAATTTTCATCAGATCACTGCACTTAACACCCTCTGCTATAATCATTTATGGGTCTTTTTTCCTCAGTGAACAGACCCTTGAGAGCAGGAACTGAGCTTGTACCTGCTGTACCCAATGCTGAGCCTGGTAACCCTAGAATGTTTAATAAGGGTTTGGGGGATGAGTGAGAAAATGCATAAATGGACCAGCCAACATTTATGAGGATCTTCTGGAGGAGAGGCAGCAGGAGGGAGATTGTTGGTCCCTGAACAAAATAAGCAACCCCCGGGCATCCCAGTCAAGGTCCTCGGGGGCAGGAGTCCTGCAGTGGAAAGGGCAGACCACCAGGTTGTCTTCCCACATTCTCATCATCTGCGATATTCAGAAATAGACCTATCACTGTTCTATCCCATGTTGGGGAAAAGGGTTCTAAGAGATTTACTCTCTCAGGTTTTTTGTTTTTTTTTGTTTTCTCTCCTACCTAAAAAGAACAGTTCCTAATTCTCTAATGTCACATAATTTTAACTCAATTTTAAGCTATATAATGACCACCTACTACTATTCATCATGAACTAACAAATACAAGCAAATGACAATTACCCTTGAACATGCTACCTTTTTCTCACAGTCTGGGACCATTTTACCTACACAAATCTCTCATGCTCCCTGTGATTGGTGTTGAGGAAATAATTAAAATTAAATCCCCTGCCAACCCCAAAGTATCATCTCCGCAAAGTGCAACAATGAAACAGTTTTATTATTGAGTAAGCATTCAACCAACCTGCAGTGCAGATTATAGACAATCTTCTAAAGTGATTGCAGAAAGAAATCTTACACTTTTAAATAGCCAGATAGATACAATCCATTATATACACATTAATTGTCTTCATCCAAAGGAAAAGTAAAACTTACTCTACCCTTTTGACCAGCAAAACTATATGACTTGGAGGCAAACATCTAGGCTAAATTCCCAGAGAAAAGGAGACAGAAAATAATCCTCCATAATGTTCATAATTTAGAGATGGCTCCAACTCAAGATATTCTAAGATGCAAAACCGGCAAGAGGCTTATTTAGCTTTTAAAAAGATTTGCAAACATCTCAAACAGACAAAAAAAAAAAAAAAGCATTTACAATTTCCAGTTTTCTAAAGGAATGCCTGAAGAAAAGGGAAGGGGAAAGTTCTCTTTCTTTTTTGGCTCCAGGGAAAAATTAAAATTTAATTTATTTTTAGATTTGGATTTACCCTTTCACTGGTCAGCTCTCTTTTAATCTGTCCTTGTGCCTAATCTGTCCTCACTGGCCCTCTCATTCAATCTGTGATTGGTTCTGTTTGTCCTTTATCCTGTGTGTTTATCCTTAATGAAGTCTTTGATTTTTGACTGCTTGTCCACAGAGCCTGTAGACAATAATTGTTTAGTTCCCATATAATCCAATCCTTCAACTGTTCCCAAACATCCTGAGTCCCCACTTATCTGTCTTTTTTACTGCTTATGGCTGGGACACTCCTTTAGAGGAGTGCTTCCCAAATTTTAATGTGTACACAAGCACATGGGGAGAAGATTAAAATGCAGATCTAAATCTATAGGTCTGGGGTGGCACCTGACAGTCTGTATTTCTAGTAAGGTCCCAGGTGATGTACTACTGCTCAAGGGTCTGCTCTTTGAGAAGGAGGCCCTTTGCAGCCTGGGAATCTGCTTGTTATCTGTCCTTCCTATGGCCCATTTTCCTTATGCAGTCTGTTGCTATTCATTTATTCAATAATAAATATTTATTGAATGCATACTCAACGGTGGCATTTTTAAAGTTGCCATATTACTGATTAACCCTTCTTTAATATGCAAGGAACAGTTTAGAAAATGTCTTTTTAAAATAAGTATATTTAGTTTAGATCTTAATGATCTACTCTTTTGGATACTCTATTTCATTCTAAAGAATTGTTCTTAAAAGTGAATAAGCAATGGACACTCTTAAAGCTGAAAGTGACCTGGATTTCTGGATCTCTGCTGAAAATCAAACTTTTGAGAGTTAAAGGAGAGCTGATCCCAAAAGCACATCTGAAATTGTTATGTCATTGTTGTTATTGTTGCTTCCATTTTAAGGCCATGTGATTCTTTGTTTTGTCCTTCTACCCTGGCAGGTCTCTCCCTCTAAACATAGGACTGCAACTTAGAACATCTTCCTCACAAAGAGCTGCGGCCAATTCCCTGTCCTCATCCAACTTGCCCTAAGAGTGTACATCCTTCTTCCATGTGGATTTTCCAGGATGGTTCAAGCAGCAAATATTTTCTCCCTTTGCCTTTCCATAAAAATCAATCACAAATCATAGCACATCCTTTGTCTGAGCCTATGCCCTGGCTTTTTAATTTGAAAATATTGTGACAGAGTCTAGAGCCTCTAGCTGGGGCTCTCCATCACCCACAGCCTGCAGCTGTCATCCTCATCCCCAGTGCTCCATGATTAAAGCTTCTCTCCTTTGCAACCTATAGCTATGATCCTCTATTTACCAGAAGCAAGGACAGATGAGGGGATCTGAGAGCTCTTCAGCGCTAGCCTTCTTTAATTCTCTGGCTCCCTGTGACAGGCTCCCAGAGTAGGAGTTCTCTGTGTCCTCAGATAACTTTTGGGCTGTTTTCACCTCCTGACTGAGTGCCTGGGAGTGGAGCCCAGCTGGGTGACCAGCAGACCCTGCAGTAATAACTAAGAGTGGTTCCTCCTGACTCAATGGTTCTGTCTTCTTTCCCCTTTATCAACTGCCTATGGTCTGATCTTGAAAATTACTTTTGAAGTGTTTTCTTTTGATCTTCCAAATTACTGTAAATACTCTCCACTTGGTATCAATTAACATCTAAGCTATTATTTTTGCAAGCTCTCACAGGAGGCCACAGCTTTATAGATGATGCCACGGTTTCAGGCAGCCCCTTTCCAACGTTTCACTTTATTTGGAGCTACTGATCCAAGTGGTGCAGTTATACAGCCTGCATGCATGTTTGGTGTCAGTCTGGGGCATACAACCTAGATGTGGGGTGGCAGCTTGCTCTCCAGCCTAAAATAGAAACAGAGAAACTGGAATTCAATTTCTACCACTCTTCCTCTCAAAAGTCATCCCTGTCTCCCCACTCAGCACAGAAAAAATCCACACCAGACTCTTTCTATCTCCTAAAGTCCTTTCAGGCTCATCTTTTGTCATTTCTAGCTGCCTGCTGCAATCTAGACCCAGTAGCCTGCTGGCTACTTCACAGATGCTTCCCTAAATAAACTTATCTTCTTTCTTCAGTCATTGAAATCCTACCCATCCTTCAGGGCCACTGGGAAGTTCTCCCAGAGGAACTTAATTAATCTCTCCTTAGTGCTTCCACTGTTTTTGCTCATGACATTAGGATTACCCATGGCACCATTATGATATAGTTAGCTCGGTATTAACTCCCCTTATAAATTATGAGTTATTTTTCTGTTTTGAAGGCAGTCTCTGTATTTTATTAATCTTTGTTTGGCCAGTGCCTAGCAATGCAAGGGTTCACTAATTGTTAGTCAAATACACAAATGTGTAATTATTCATATACAAGAGTGCTGAAAATTCAGTCAGGTGCCTGGAGAAGAGCAGAAAGGTTTGCAATAATTGGGATTGTGATATTAATTCAATTGTAATGAACCAAGGAAGTGCTGCTGACCATCACTCATACCATTCCACTAATTCATCTGCATTAAGATGATGCGGCCTTTGTGCCAACCCCTCGTCTATAAAGGAGACCGCATAGCTGTCATATCCGGGCCAGCGTGGACTCCAGGCAGAAGGCTCCAGCATCCCAGAACTGACTGGCCATTAACATGGCATGTCCACAATGGCTTCTTACTCAGAGTCCCTGTGAACACCGGAAACCTGCAGTGCAATTAACCCTTGACAGAAACTATCAAAAAGCCAGGCTCTGTTTCTACACTGGATCCAAAGCTCAGGCAACAGAGCTCAGTGGAACGTGAAAGAAGCTTCCCCTAAATGAACCTTTGTGTGCTCAGTATTTTATGAGAGCCCAGGGATTTCTATGACATGCAATAACTCATGCATTTGAATAAACTGAGAAGGTCTTAATTTTGACTTAGGTTTCCCCATTTTGAAAAATTGTTGATTTGGTTTCATTTAGAATATTTATGGTCCATGGATGAGGTTCCCTGGAGATTTTGAACCCTAAAAAATTAATAGTTGTGAGAGGGAAGTAGATCACTTCTTTTATATGAGAATCTTTAAAATTCTACAATATAAGACTTCTATAATTTTTTTGGTATTCTTCCAGATATGTAATATAAAAACCTCCCACATGATATATTTGGTA
The DNA here is from genome assembly GCA_026826555.1 of Tolypeutes matacus. Lineage (NCBI taxonomy): Eukaryota > Metazoa > Chordata > Mammalia > Cingulata > Chlamyphoridae > Tolypeutes > Tolypeutes matacus. The sequence continues at coordinate 18,202,290 of JAKSZT010031676.1, forward strand.
AGGTGGATGTAAAGTCTTAAGGTATACAAAATACTTTTATATATACTCATACAGGCTTCTATAGACAAGGTATATATTTTAGATATTTAGCAAATACTACGTAGGCTATATGTATTACTTAACATATGTATTCCACATGTTATATAATATATACGGTGTCCACTTTAGATACATGTATATTTTTACATCACATATAGTGTTTACCAAAAATATAGTTAATACTATGATATAGAGCCTACTCTGTGTATTTGGGGGCATATATGGTACCTATGCTAACAGAATATGTCATAATCTTTAATTATATAGCTATTCGCTTTTATGTGCACACAAAACTAGATGTTTCTTCTCAAATAAATGTTTGACAGTTTCCCTGAATTTGATTATGTTTTAAAGTTTCAGAGGATGCTCTAAACAGAAACACTATGCCTAAAGCCTGAGTTGATACATCTCCTTTTTTGTTGACTTTTTCAGGAGCTTTTATTTGACTAAATTATGCACATCATAATGCATATTTTGCAATCAATTATTCACCAGTGCTTTAACTTGCTCAAGCTAAATTACTACCCTGTATGAAAAAAGAATTGCTGTTTTGAACCGCTTCATTACTATCTAAGCCAGAAATTTTCATCATTTTTCTGTAAACCTGCAATCAACTGTGAGCCCATTCACTTTTAGAGTTCTTCACAGCAATTCACGTTTCTCTCTGATTAAAGGCCCAGTGCACATTTCTAAGAGAGATCACAGACTTGGAACAAACAGCACTTAATCCTCACATGAACGCTATGACATAGGTATTATTTCTCTCACTTGATGGATGAGCAAACTGAGACTGTTTATGCAAACTGGTATAGTATGTTCATAGAGCCAGGATTTAAATCCAGGCATTTCACACATGAACCATGTCCACTGCTCAGAGTTTTAAGCTGCCCACATGGAAAGAGGTCTCATAGAAACTCTACTGTGCTGCTAGACCTCCGGTTGAGGAGGATTTGTAACGATAACATCATTTTTAAAGCTTCTTAAAGAATCATTTTTATCTCCAAATAGCATTGCCTGCTCCCTTTTCCATTTATGCTAATGGAACTGCAGTGGTTAATTTTCTGTGTCACCTAGGCTGGGCTATAGTGCCCAGGTGTTTGGTGTCAAACACCAGGTTTGTCTACGTGTTGCTGTGAAGATATTTTGTAAATGTGTCGTTAACATTTACAATCAATCGATTTGAAGTAGAAGAGCTCCATCTAATCAGTTGAAGGCCTCAAGAGCAAGCAGTAAGGGCAAAACAGGTTTTCTGGGGAGAAAAAGTCTGCCTCAAGACTATGGCACCAACTGATGTTTGAGTTTCTAGCTTCCTGGTCTGCCCTACAGACTTCAGAATTGCCAACTCCCCTATCACATAAGCCAATTCCTTAAAATACTTTCTACATAGATAGATAGTCATTCATTCATTTATTTACATACATATTTCCTATCAGTTCTATTTCTCTGGAGAACCTGACTAGCTCTTGTCCCTCTAATTCACTCAGACTTGAAATCCCAATGTCATCTTCTGACTTCCTCTCCTTTCCTTTATGAAATTAGTCATCAAATACTGACTGAGCCCCTTTAGTAAGGTCACTCACAACTACCTTTTTCCCCTTACACCTGCAGTTCCATAGTGGCCTCTTCACTTGTAATTGTCTGGCTTAAAATACTACCAATGGAAGTTTTTGCTGCCTTCAGGATAAAGTCTGAGGGCTCCAAAGGCCTATAAGAGTTAGGTACCAAGCTGTCTTGGCCCCCTGCTCCTTCTACCCTCAATTTTCCCATGTAACAGCAGCCACTTATGCAGGAATGGCTCCAGCCCCGGGGTTGTGCTCACACTTTTCATGTACTTCTTACTAAATTTTCAAACAAGCCTGGGAGACAGACTTTATTATTATCATGATTTTAAAGATGAGGAAACCAAGGCCCAAGATCACTTACTCTTAAGAAAAGGCAGAGTTGGGTCTAAAACAGAGCCTCCTTCTGGCTTTTTCAGGACTTGGGAATTATCCTGAGTGACATTACAACGACAGATATAGGCCATTTTACATCAGCATATAACATGCAGAACTGTGTGTAAGAGAGTGTGGTCTACAATGTGAACTATGGTCCATGCTTAATGACAAAGCCTCAGGATGTGTATATCCATAGCAGGTGATGTGCCACACTAATGAAGGATGTTTATGTGGGAGGTTGTGGAAGGTGTGGGAGGTAGGGAACATGGGAATCCCTGTAATTTTTGTATAACATTTATGTAATCTAAGCATCTTTTAAAATATTTAAAATATATATGTATATATACATATATACCAAAAAAAAAAAAAAAAAAAGCCTTGCTCCTCACCACAAGACTGCACTGTCTCTCCTGGAGCACGGAAAGTTTTTCCTAACTTCTAAGCATAACCCTGTATGTCACAGCCTCTATGTCTTTGCCCTTGTCCAAGTTCTAACCAGGAATTTTTTCCTTCTCTTAATCTGTTAAAATCCCATCCATGCCTAAAACCTTTTATTATTCATTGTCATATTCACTTAACAAGCACAGGATTTTTTAACTTAAAATGTTTTATTATGAAATATTTCAATTCCTTTAAAATCTAAAAAAATCTATTTACAAAAAATGTGTCATATTATACATGGTTGATAACTCTATCCACACTTAGCAGGTTAACCTACATATTTAGAGCCAACTGATTTTCAACAAGTGTGCCAATTACATTGAATGGGGAAAGAATAGTCTCTTCAATACATGGTGCTGGGAAAACCAGATATCCACAAGCAAAAAAAAAAGAAGTTTGACCCTACCTCACACTATGCACAAAAACTAACTCAAAATGGATCAAGGACCAAAACATAACATAAGTACTAAAAGTATAAAACTTTTAGAAGAAAACGGGGAAAATGTTCATGACATTGGATTTGGCAATGAACACTTAGATATGACATTACAAACACTAGCAGCAAAAGACAGTATAGGTAAAATGGATTCCATCAAAATTAAAAACATTTGTGCATTAAAGGACATTATCAGGAGAGTAAAAACACAACCTGCAGAATAGGAAAAAATAGTTTCAAATCATATATCTGATGAGGATTTAATAACAGGAATATATGAACAAAACAAAAAGACAACCTAATTTAAAAATGGGCCAAGTCCAGGCTGGCTCTGTTTCATGGTGCTGAAGGGCGCTATGCACCAGGCCAGTGGAACCCTGGAGCCTACCTTCCTGGTGTCTCTCTAGGGTCAGTGGTGCTGCAGCAGGCTGGCTGTGTGAAGGTCATGCCAAGTGGAGCAATGATCACCAGAGCACCATGGGTAGAGCTTAAACCAGCACAACTGGCATTATGGCCAGCTCCCATGGAGAGATGACACGTATGGTAATGCAAAATTGGAACTTAGCTCTATTAATCACAACTCAAAGAGGCACTTGTGCATTGATTAGTATTAGGTACTGTACCTATATTCCTGATGATTATGATGATATCTTTTCTATTCTAGATCATTTGCAGAGGGATATTGAACATGTTAAAAGTCCTGGTAAACTTAATTCATTTTCTAAGTAGTTAATGAACGTGCCTACAAGAGAAAGGAATGGCTCTCTTAAGTACTGTCTTTATTTTGCTCGCATTATGCTTGTCTTGTTGTTGCTTATACTGTCTGTGTGAGTTTATGCCTAGGGCAGGGCCTCTCTTCATCCCTCTCCTAGCTGTCCTAGGCATAACCACTGCTGTGGGACCTGTGGTTGGCAGTTTATACCCAAACCCAGGTGTCTACCACAGTCTCTCCCTAGAGTTAACCAACAGCATAAAAGAACTCAAGGAGGAGTTCTGTTTCCCATCAACTTTGAGAGGATGCAGCCTCTGAAGGCACCTGGCCTTTCTCACTCTCATGGTCCAATATGTCACTGCTGGCCCCCTTTTTGGACCTGCTTGCCACGATCTTCTTTATCCTTTTAATAGGACCATGTATCTTCAAATCTCTAATTAAGTTTATTTCTTACAGAATCAATACCTTATTAGTTATGCAGGGATTTCATCCAGTTCCAACCAGGGTGCTGGACCCGTCTTCCCTCAACCTCAGTAGAATAGCCAGAGAGGTTTATGCCCTGTCAGGCAGGGATTACTGCCCTAATCAGCAGGAAGTAACTACAGAAGAATGACCATCACCCCTCAGCAGCCCCTTAAGAATAAGGGCATGAACTCTCTAAGGGGGAAGGTGAGACAGATTAGTAAAGTGAAAGGAGGAGCGGCTGAGTCTGGCAGACAACATGAAGGACACACAACGTGGCTGTGAGATCCCGCCAAGACCTTGACCTTGACCTTGACCTTGAGGTTCCAATTGAGACTCTTTCTGGGGCCGAGGGGAGGTCCTGGATATTCCAAGCAGGCTTCACCATTGTCAGGGTAACCAATGACAGCTAAGGCCCCTTCCCTTAGCGTTAACAAGGGGAGGAATAATTAATAGCTTAAAACGTGATCTCACAAGTCAAATCTCACTCTCTCTGCCTAGAGGAGCCCGCACCAAATCTCAGTGCATATTTCCAATCATCTCTCCCATTTCTCAGCAAACTCTGCGCTTTTCCTCCATTTCCCAATAAATTCTTTTTACTGGCCAAACTAAAAAAAAAGAAAAGAAAAAAATGGGCAAAGGACTTGAATAGATGTTTCTCCAAAGAAGATACACAGATGGGCAATAAGCACATTAAAAGATGCCCATTATTAGTCATCAAGGAAATGAAAATCAAAATTACAATAAGATACCACTTCACACCCACTAGGATGGCTATTATTTCATGAAAGAAACAGAGAATAACAAGTGTTGAGAAGGATCTGAGAAATTGGAAAACTCTTACATTGTTGGTTTGATTGTACAATGGTGCAGCCACAGTGGAAAACATTTTGACAGCTCCTCAGAATGTTAAAAAATAGAATTACTATATAACCTGGTAATTCAACTTCTAGGTATATACTCAAAAGAATTGAAATAGGAACTCAGACACTTGTATATCAATGTTCTTATCAACATTGTTCACAATTGCTGAATTATTAAATGTACAAAATAAAGTAAAAACAAAAAACAAAACAAACAAAAAGAAATAATAATTCTGATATAATGGAAATTAATGATAACAAAATTCTACTTATTGTGTTCCAGCTCAAACACTGGGACATAATAACCTCTAAGGTTGAAATAAATCTTTGTTTTCCCTAAAAAACAACAACAACAACAAAAAAAAAAACCGAGTATTCATCAACAGATGAATGGGTAAACAAACTGTGGTATATACATACAATGGAATATTGTTCAGCTGTAAAAAGGAATGAAGTTTTGATACATGCTACAACATGGATGAAACTTGAAAGCATTATGTTGAATGAAATAGGCCAGATGCAAAAGGATAAATATTATATGATTGCACTATATAAAATATATAAAATAAACTAATTAATAGTGACAAAAAGTAGATTAGACATCCCTGGGGACCAAGGGAAGGGGGGAATGGTGCATCATTGCTTAATAGATGCAGTTTCTGTTTGGGGTGATGGAAACATTTTGGTAATGGATGATAGTGATGGTAGTATAACATTGTAAATGTAATTAATGCTACTGAATTGTCCACTTAAAAATGGTTAAAATGGGAATTTTGTGTTGAACATATATTACCACAATAACAAAATAACATAGATGAGATATTTTCTAAGATATTTTTATTAAAAAAGATAACAGATTTGCTTAAGCACCCTCTAAACCTATCTTCTCCTTCCCTTTTAATCAGGAAAGAATAAATATCTTGAATTTGGTTTTTGTAATCACTAGGCATATTTCTATACTCTTACTGTTTAAGGGTGTATAATGGATAATATAAAGTGATCTTTGCTTATATGCAAATTATATATAAATCATACTGTATTAGTCTGCCAAAGGGGTGCCAATGCAAAGTACCAGAAATCTGTTGGTTTTATAAATGGTATTTATTTGGGGTAAAATCTTACAGTTACAAGGCCCTAAAGAGTCCAACTCAAGGTTGCTTTCTCACCAAAGTTAGTTGCCACGTGTTGAAGCAAGATGGTCGCTGATCTCTTCCTTGTCTCTCCTTCCTGGGCTTCCTTAAGGCTCTGTGGGTTCAGCTTCTTCTTGATCTCAGCTGCAGGCTGGCATAAGGTTTGTCTCTCAGGGCTTCCTATGTCAGTCTCTGGCATAGGCCTCGTTTCTTTCCAGGCCTTCTCGGCTGCTCAGCTGCTCTGGTCTCTTCACAAGGTCAGCAGTAAGCTATCAGATGAATGGCTCATCTCTCTTCCCCGGGCAGCAGGATCAAAAATGATGAAGTTCTCTCCTCTTCTGTGTGTCTTCTTGAGTGAGTGTCCATCTATATAGACTCGTCAAGGGGGTGGGGACTCACCTTACTGCCATAGTTTAATCAAAGCCCTAATCTTAACAGGTAATTTAATCAAGGTACCCTCAACTGAATCTAATATAATCAAAGGGTATCACACCCAAAACAGATTAGTTTACAAACATAATCTTTCTCTTTTGGGGATTCATAATTAAATCTCAAACTGCCGCACATACAATTCTGCAAATTTATTTTTATCATTAAACATTGAGTCTTTAGAATTGTCCATGTTAAGACACTTGACTCTGGAATATTCATTTAATTTTTAATGGTATTACATTTTATGAAATACCTCGACTTTTTTTTTTTTTTTTTATTTTTTTATTAATGGGACAATTAAATTGCTTCCAGTATTTTGTTTTAACAGATAATCCTTGACTGAATATCCCCATACAGGTATGCATGGGCCACATACAAAAGGTTCTAATATAAGACATAGTCATAGAGGAATTAATTTAAGAGTGTTCATTTCTATTAATTTCTGGTTATTGCCAAATCATTTTCCAAAGAGATTATGCATGCTTACACTCTACTGGTAAAAATGGACCCATTTCTCGGTATCCTTGCCAACATGTGGTTTTTTCTGAAATTTAATATATGCCAATCTATTATAGTAACATATGTCAAAGAAAAATTGCCCTTGGCAATGTTAAACAGGCAAGAATGACATTATTCAAAGCCGTGTGCAATAAGGAAGAGAGAGAGAGACCAGAACCAAATCTGAACTCAACTCCACTGAAACAGAAGACAGAAGGGTTTTTTGAAGGACTGGGGTGAGCTAATGGAAAGTGCTGAAAGGCCACAGGGCAGGGGCTCTTAACCCCTTTGCCAGACAGGTGAAAACCACAGACAGCTTACTAAGTCCACACTATACTGTGTATTATTTAATAAATGTATCACACCTGTACCAACATGTCCCCACAAGAATAGTGTTTTTTAGAATTTTGATTCAAGCTCACAGGACCCCTTGTTAAGAACCCCTGCCATAGGAGGAGGTCAAGCAATGGGTTGGGACAATCTCATGGAGCTAGCTCTTGAGTTTACTATTAAGGCCAGGTGGAACATGTTCTGTCTGGATTCTGTAAGGGCCAGTGTGAAGAAGGTCAGGAGTAGAGGGTCTAGGAGAAGCCTGTCTGTAGTTTAGTCAAGCTAAGGGGAAGTTAAAGCCTTCTTGGTCAGTAACACAAAGATGGGTGGTTTCTTAACCTACACTGTTTTCCAGAATCACAGGGTTAGGTAAAATTCAACATTGTCCCACGTTATATCTTCATTGTCTTATTTCTATTCTTCTGATTATTATTGAGACTGGCCTGTTTTTCATGCATATATCAGACATTGATTTTTGCTCTTCTAGGAATTTCTTGAGCCTTTTTCCACGTTTCTTTTGGGTTGTCTTCTTTTAATTTTTTATTCACAGAAATTGTGAATGCATCTAAATACTAATTGTTTCTTGGTTATATGTTTTATAAATATGTTCTCCAAATCTGTTTATGAGTTTTGGTTGTGTAAAAGATTTAAGTTTTCAGGCATCTTATCATTTTTTTAATATGTTTTCTTCTTCTTTCTTAAGATATTATTCCATGTGGCCATAATGATCTATATTTTATCTAATAGCTCTCAACTTTGCTTTTCCTGGTGATGCATTTAGTCAACCTAGAATTCATTTGTATTCAGGGATAGAAGTAAAGATCTAATTTTATTTATTTTCTTTCTTTCTTTTCAGGTTTTCTCAGGACCTTTTATTGAGCATTCTATGCTCTTTCCACTGCTTTTTTTCCTGCAACCGATGTTACAAAGCAGGTTTTCATATATGAGTGGATCTGTTTCTCTGCGGTTTATTCTCCTGTCATTTATTTATCTTTTCCTGAATCAAAATCACATTGTCTTATCAACTAAATTATTCTAACAAGATTTGTCAAATTTGCCATGCCTGGTCTTTACTCTTGTTCTTCCTTATTTTTACGGATTTTGTTCTAAAGAAATCATTCCCTTTGAATATATTTATTGGAATTGCATTTAATGTTTGGGTTCAATTTTAGGAATAATCATTTGGTCTATAATGTTGTCTCTCCATCCATGCATGACCTATCTGTAAATGTAGTGTGGTTTATTTTTATTTCTTTCAGTAATTCTATGCTTTTCTCTATAAAGGCCTTGATCAAATCATAGGTCTTTTATAGTTTTGGTTATGTTTGTAAATTATGTTTTTCAATTACATCTTGTCATGGCTCCTAAAAATCCAATTCATTTCACATTTTGGTAGTGTGTTCATCAACCTTACTAAACCCTTTTTAGTTCTAATTTTTTTCAGTAGATTATCTTAGATTTTTTATGCAGGATAATAACATCAGTAAATATTGACTCTTTTGTTTCCTTCTTTCTAGTTCTTAAACTTTTATTTACTTTTCTTCTCTTTCACAGGTGGCTAGGATTTCTAATGTAGTTAATTTGAAGCTGTGATAACAGGCATCCCATCCCTAACTTGCTTCTGATTTAAAAGAGTTATTCTATTATTTTAAAATTAACCATATAGGCTCTACATTTTGAAACATATCTTGTAGCAGGTTAAGAAAATTCCATTTGATTTCAACTTCGCTAAAAAGGTGTTATCATAAATGATTTCGAATTTTAGCAGTCTTTTAATGGACCTGTCATATTTTACATAAATTGAGGTATTAATGAAGTGAATTACATTAATAGATTTTGTAATTTTAAATCATCTTTGATTCCTCAGAAAATGTGCTCAACTTTTTAAAAGATTTTCTTCCCTGGCTTGTAATTGGTCTATAATTTTTTGGTTTTGTTTTCCTAGTGCTACCCATATTTGATCTTCATATCAAGGTAAGACTAACATGTACCAATCAGAGTAGTCTACGTAATACAGCAACAATAATTTTAAAAATTAACGGTTAAATGCAACTTTGTATTTTACACTACATGTGCAAACAGATCAGCAGGTGCTGAACGCCTTCCAATTCAAGAACCCAGAGGCACCATCTCTACACCTGAAACTGTGCGAACCAGAACAAGGGAAGAAAATATAGTGAATTGGTATTGTCTCTTTAAAGCTTCCACATAATAGAGGTTCCTGTTATTTCTAATCTTGTTCCATTGGCCAGAATAAGTCACATGGTCTTTCCCACCTTCAAGAAGAAAGAGAACTATAATACCACTATGTTCTTGGAAGAAGGAAAACCAGGGTATTAGCGATTGCAATACTTCATAAATAAGTTGTATGTATTTCTCTGTTTTCTATTCTCTGGAAATATTTGTATTAGTTTGAGATTGAATCCTTGGTAAAGATCACCTGAAAAAAACATACAAATCTAGTGCATTTTGAAAGGAAGATGCTTGGGGAATTTTAAGGATTTGTTCATTTTCTTTCATTGCTAGAGGTCTATTTACGCTTTCTATTTCTTATTGAATCTATTTAGTATTAATATTTTCTACAACATAGCCCATTTCATCCAAATTTCCAATACATTGTCATAAATTATTCGTATCATTTTCTAATGACTTTTAAAAATCTGTAGTCTATTCTTTTTTCTTGATCAATCACGACAGAATTAATTGTATTATTAGTCCTTTAAAAGAACTAGCTCTTTGGATTTGTTATGATCTATTGTTTCTTTTTATGTCATTAATCCTTGGTTCAGTCTGCATAAGTTTTCTAGCTTATTGATGGGATAGTTGGCCCTTTAATTTTTAGTATTTCTTCTTGTATAAGGAGTTTTTAAATTGCTCTTAGAATGTTTTAGCCCCTCTTAGTTTTAATGTGTACTATAGGTAAATGAAATAGTTTTTATAAATAGTATATGTAACTATATACATTTTGATGGACAACATTTTCATTTTGGAGCTAAATTTTCATTTGGGTCTAAATGTTTCTAAGGTCCATAATGATTCCTTCTTTGATCAATAAATTGTTTAGCAATACATATTTTAAAAGCCAGTTTTGTTAGAGTAGTTACTTTTTAATTATTGATTTCTTATTTAATTTTACATTACTTAGAAAATGTGGTCTATGAAATATCGATTTTTAGTTTTCACTGAGTTTTGCTTTGAGCCCTAAAACATGGTCAATATTTATAAATGAACCACGTGTAATTGGAAAGAATGTATATTTTCTTACTTTAACGTACCGAGTTATCATGTTCATGAGATCAAGCTACTGATTATGTGAGATTCAAATTTTCTATAACCTACAATTTTTTGTTCGCTTTTATTTACTAAAAAGTATTGTGGTCTATGGTTGGTGGCAAGGCTCCAGGATGTGTAAGTTCATTGAGGGTGGTGGGCCACACTGTGGGAGATGTTTGTGTGGGATGTGGTGGGAGGTGTGGGAGGTGGGCAACATGGGAATCCCAGTGGGTTCCGTGTAATATTTTGGGTAATCTAAGCACCTCTTAAAATATATGTATATATATATATATATAAAAATAACATTTTTGTAAGCAAATACACATATATGCATATATATTTATATATCATTTTGCAAATGTTTGTATGTATTGTGAGAAGTTTGATTTTTACCCATAATAAAAAAATAAATAAAAAAATAAAAAAGTATTGTTGTGTAGTAGTTCATAGTGCAGAATGGCTGGGTTCCAATCCTGGCTCTACCATTTATAATTGGGCCTTGGACAATTTATTCGACCCAATGCCTCAGTTTCTTTATCTATAAAATGAAGATGATAATCACATCTCTTGCATAAAAATGTTAGCTACTGCTACCAATTATGAGAGAAATCTACTTGTATGAAGCTGGATTTTTAAATTACTTATATATATATATCAACACAGGTACATAATTTTATTAGGTATACATAGCTTCATAAGATTTATATGCCCGGTGACATGTTCCTGATGTGCTCTGTTATCATTCCTTATTCTGAAAAATCCCTTTTTGTCATAAACACTAGTTACATAATGTTTTATTAGCTGTATTATCTTTCATTTGGTTAGTATTTGTAGGGTATTCGTTTTCTATTCTTTAAATTTCATTTTTTTCTATATCTTTGTGATTTAAGTAGGTCTCTTGTAAACTGCATGCAGCAGTATTTCCTTAAGTACTCTCTAATGATCTATAACTTTTAACTGGCAATTTAAATCTGTTTAATCTTAGGGTGACCTCTATGTACTTGGATTTAATTGTATCATCTTATTTTGTGCTTTATTTGCTTCTTTTTATTTCTTCTTCAAATCCTATTTGTATTTATTACATTTACTTTATTCCTCTCTTTTTCCTCTTTGTTTGAACCTATTTCTGTGTTTAACACCTATACTTGACTTAAAAAAAATCAAATCCACATCCCCCAAAATTATTAGAGTGCTTTAACACTGATCACTCTCTGTCTCATGTCTTATTGTTGTCCAGTTTATTGTTATATTATTTATTTATTCTAAATATTAACCATCATTATTATTGTTGTTCAAAACAGTTAATACTCATTGAATAAATCCCCATGTTTATTGATATCCATGCTTCACAATCATTCATTCTGGGTTCAATTTCCTTCTTCCAGAAGAGCATTTTGTAAAAGTTCTTACCTAAAGCAAATTTTGTAGAATTGTGTCCAATGGGAATTTGTTAGTGGAAAAATACTTCAGTTTTTGTTTTTCTGAAAATGTATGTATATTGATCTTACACTTGATGTGTAGAGTTTTAGATTGAGTTCTTTATCTCAGCAATGTAAATAATTTCTCCACTGCCTTTTATTTCTATCACTGTTGTTGAAAAGTCTGCTGATGGACTAATTTTCATTCTTTGTAAGGGAATCTGTCTTTCTCTCTAGTTGCATTTAGGATATTTCTTTGTTGTTAGTTTTTCTCAGTTTTACCATGGTGCATCAAGATAAGTATTTCTTTTTATGACTCTTGTTTGTAACATGTGCCTATATTTTCTGAGAATTCATCTATTTCATAAATTCTGGAGAAAAAAAGTCTTGACCATAATTTCTTGTACTTTTTCTTTTTTCCATTCTCACTGTATTCTCTTCCTGGAACCGTATTAAACAAATATTGAACTTTCTTATTCCATTCTTGAGGTTAACTTCTTTTATTTTCCATTTCTTTATTTCCCTTAAATATGTTCTAAAAAATTCACCCAGATCTATTTTTTAATTCTAATTCTCTCTTCATCTGTTTAATATGCTATTTAACCTGCCAAATTGGTTTTCAATTTCAGTGACTGTATCCTAGATTTCTAGTAGTTGTACTTGGTTCTTTCTTAAAATTGCATATTATTTTATGCTGTCTGATGCTTTAGCATGCTTTAAATATCTCATTTATTACATTTGGTGTGTATTTTAGCAAAGAAACTATACAAAAGCCCTATATTTTAGTTGGTAAATTTGTTTCCATGAAGTTATGGGTTAACAATTCAAATACTGCTATACATAAATACCAGATTTGAAAACTAAAATAAAAAGATGGTGGATAGTGGGAGCCAAATATATCACTGAAGTAAGAGATTACAGGTAAGCAAAGATAAGAGGCAAAAATGATCTTTGTGATAGTAGTAATGGATTAGAGCTGGAGACATCAGTACAGATTCATGTTTATCTTTTTTTTTTTTTTTTTTTGCTTTTTTTTTACATGTCTCAATTAAATGTACTGAATATGTATATATATTTTTTTAATCAAACTATGTTACACAATATATGTGGTTCATAGTAATGCAATCATACAGTATTTGTCCTTTTGTGTCTGGCTTGCTTCACTCAACATAGTGTCCTCCAGTTTCATCCATGTTTTCATATGCTTCACGACTTCATTTCTTCTTACAGCTGCATAATATTCCATCGTGTGAATAGACCACAGTTTGTTTATCCATTCGTCTGTTGATGGACACCTGGGTTGTTTCCAACTTTTGGCAATGGTGAATAATGTTGCTATGAATATCGGTGTGCAGATGTCTGTTCGTGTCACTGCTCTCAGTTCTTCTGGGTATATACCCAGTAGTGGTATAGAAGGTCACGTGGCAAGTCTATATTCAACTTCTTTAGGAACTGCCAAACAGTCCTCCATAGTGGTTGTATCATTCTGCATTCCCACCAACAGTGAAGAAGTGTTCCTATCTCTCCACATCCTCTCCAACACTTGTAGTCCTCTTTGTTTTTAATAGTGGCTATTCTGATAAGTGAGAAGTGATATCTCATTGTAGTTTTGATTTGCATTTTCCTAATCATGAGTGATGTTGAGCATTTCTGCATGTGTTTTTTGCCATTTTTATTTCTTCTTTGGACAAATGTCTATGCAACTCTTTTGCCCATTTTTTAAGTGGGTCATTTGTCTTTTTATTGTTGAAGTGTAACATCTCTTTATATATCCTAGACATTAAACCTTTATCAGATATGTGATTTCCAAATATTTTTCCATTGAGTTGGTTGTCTTTTCACTCTTTTGACAAAGTCCTGTGAGGTGAAAAATTGTCAAAGTTTGAAGAGGTCCCATTTATCTGTTTTTTCTTTTGGTGCAAGTGCTTTGGGTGTAAGGTCCAAGAAACCACCACCTACTACAAGGATGCACTCATGCTTATCTTCATATAGGTATCCATGGTTACATATAGAAATATTTATGGATATGTATATATACATGGGTTCATATGCATAGATATATTTCTGTGCTCTATCAGTTGAAAGGCCATATTGATCTAAATAAATAATTTTATAAGTAAGTGGGTGAGAATAGACAAAGCTCCCATGCTAAAGAATTCCAAGTAATTTATGTATATACCTTACCCTCAAGGAGGTGAAGTATAACTCCCCACTCTTTAAGTGTTGTCTGTGCAAAATAATGTCCTTCCAAAGAATACAGTATGGAAAGGGGAGCAAAGGAGAAGAGTAACTTTATTGTCAGAATACTGGCAAATATTACCTCAGACAGGTGATCAAGAGTAACATTAAACAAATAAGTTTTTATGGCTAAGAGATTTCAAAGTGAGTCGGGAAGACATTCCAGAGGTTATGCTTATGCACCCCTCAGGAGGATCTCAGTGACTGCCACAGTAAACAGTGCCTCAAACAGGGGGACTCTTGAGGGCTCTAGAGACATCTAGATACTCTAGGCAGGGCAGACAACCCCAGTAATTCAGTACCCTGTTAGTGGGCCTTACCTTGGAATATACGATAACCTATTCCCCCCAATGTGTCGGAATTAGATGCATTTATAATTTTCCTACAAATGTTTCATATGCCCCTTTTTTTGAACCCATAATTAACACTATATCCATTAAACATGTGTCACAGAGACTTAAGTCTTTCACTGTTCATATGCTGGTTGAGCCCTGAATCTCAGCAGAGTTGTAGCCAATACCTACTCTCCAATTCAGCAGACTCACCCAGGACAACCAACAAAAGGATGACAACCCCCATCCCAAAAAACAGAGTATCTACAACTACAATCAAGACAGTCCCATCCATCTTCCCCATGTGATCTAAACCCCTTCTCAATCAGAAGCAGAGTGGGCATCACCATCCCAAAATCCTCAAGATTGAAAAATGAACAAACATAAGGGGGAGATACAACTATGGACAAAAGTGGACTTATTATTATTCTAAGTAATGGAACATCTTGAAACATTGATATAAAGACAGTGGCCACCAGAGGTTCTGAGGAGAGGGAGAGGTAAGAATAGGTATAACATGGGGCATTTTGGGGACTTTGGAATTGTCCTGCATGACACTGCAATGACAGATATAGGCCATTATACATTTTGTCAAAACTTATAAAATTGTGTGGTACAAAGTGTAAACAATAATGTAAACTTTAGACCATGGTTAATAGCAATGCTATTTTTGATGTAACGTTTATGAAATCTAAAGCTTCTTTAAAAATAAAATTTAAAAAGAGTAACACTAATATTGATGTCTGTTGATAATAGGTACTTTTGATGTGATATGATGAAAATGTACTTTATCTCTATGATCCTCCTCCCCAAAACACATAATCCCAGTCTAATCATGAAAAAATAAAACATCAGAAATATCCCAATTGAGGAAGCTTCTACAAAAAATTTTATTGGCATCCAATACCCACTCTTCTCATTCACCCTGAAACACACGCATACACATCCACAATATTCTAAATAGATACTTTAATCACTTCTTTTGTTGTTCCTAAATTCTAGCTGCCTGATAAATATTCTGGACACAAGGATGAACTCCCTTTCAGCAGACGAGTGAGTGTTCTCTGTTTAGTACACATGACCTTGACCAATATTTCTGAGCTTGGCTGTTTGTCTGAAAATTAGAACTCCTGGTTTAAATATCAAGTGTTCTGTGTTTAATACTCAGAATATGCAACCTAATGTGGACATGAGAAAAACACATTCTCATTATCTATACATGAACAAATCTAGACACTTTTGCAGAAAATAGGGGGTGCTAACCAAATAGGATGTGAAAGGACAAGAATAAACCCAGATGTCCTGGATAACATGGATGTACAGCCTCCCTGCCTAGAGCAAATTTCTGCTTTCTGCTAGGGGAATATCTGGATAATGAATTATGTGAGTAGTTCTCTATTCTCTGGCTGTATGTTATTTTCTCCTTCTTTCCTTCCTTCCTTTGTTTCTTCCTTCTTTCATATTTGTCCTTCTTTTAAACATTTTGTCACAGGAAGGGAGGAGAATAGGGTCCAGAGGCTGAAGAATGAAATTATCTTTCTATAACTTGACATTCTTCACTGTCTTATTACAGTAAGATTTGGGGATTTGGGAATTACCATGGATGAAGAAAGAGAACATCATGTGAGGCTATTCAAACAAAGAAAGAGATTTCCTAGGTACTTACAGGCAGAGTAAATGATATAAAGGGAGGAAATGACTTGGAAACCACATCCCAAGTGAAGGTCAAGAAGAGACAATGGAACATCATTAAACTGTGCTAAGGAGAATGAAAAGAAATAGAATTGGGAAGTGGATGTGGCTCAAGCAGTTGAGCACCCACCTCCCACATGGGTTCAGCTCCCGGTGCCTCCTAAAGAAGAGGAGCTGATGCAATGAGCTGACGCAACAAGCTGACACAATGAGCAGATGCAAAGAGTAGGGGGTAGGTGTGGCTCAAGCAATTGGGCACCTGCCTCCCACATAGGAGGTCCCAGATTTAGTTCTCAGTGCCTCCTAAAGAAGATGAGCAGACAAGAGGGCACAATGAGCAGATGACAAGCAGAGACAACAAGCTGACAACAAGCAGAGACAATGAGCAGACAACAAAAACAAAAAGAGAATGGGTCCCTGCCCTTACGGAGCTTATAGAATAGTTGTGGGACAGGCATTAACCAAATAATCTCATAGATTAATATAAAATTGTCTCAGTGGCATGAGTTCTGAAGGAGAGGTGCATAGAAGAAGTTCAAAGATGGTCTTTCAACAGTTGTGTTTTCCCCCCTAGATTGGAAGTCAAAGAAAATGTCTGTGAGGATTGAAAAGGGTGCTAAAGGAGGATGGTTGAATTTATACAAGTTAACTACATGTATGATGCAGCTCAGGTATCAGCTGTTTATATGTAAGCCTTTCCCAATAGAGTGAAAGTCTCCAGAGGACAAGGATTGTTCCTTGTTAACTACTCTGACCCAAGCACCAAAACCCTTCTGAGCACCTGGTAGACTCTATAAAAGTTTTTGAATGAATGGATAGGCTAAAAATAACAGCTAGACAATTGGACTCCTTTTTTGCAAGTAGAGGGTTTTAAAAAAAACCTTCAGCATTGTTTAATTTCATTCATGGATGAGCAAAAGAACTAGGGCCTTCAGACTTCACTTACTCCCACTCCAAAGTGTACCTGATCATCCATTAATCCAAATGGTGCTTTAATGTGAAACCCTCCGTGTGACTGCCAAACGGTGCCAATTATTTTCTGAACAGCAACAAGTCAATGAGCCAAATTAAGTGTCTTTTCTCATCATACTCTAATTAGAATTCTATCCAGTAGGTAAAGCTCCTCAGCACAATATTCAAATATTACTCTATAATTCAAGGTCATGTTTGCACTGAATAAATTAGTTTAATGCAAGTGTAACATTGATGAGGGTTTTTGAGCCCAGGCACAGATGCTCCTCGTGCCTGGTGTGTCCAGGGAAAAGTTGAATACAACTTTGTATATTGATAGAGAAACCTCTTCAGGGGAAGAAAACTATTGTGGCTCATCTTTTCTTGAGTTACAGAGTAAAACTCTCAGTAGGAATCCAGAGAATGTATTTTTTTTAATAACCATAAATGATTATTTAAAACATGAAGAATGAAGCTCTTCATATCAAAAGTATGAAACATTCTGAAACATGAGGAATTGCTTAGCATTTAAGAGGATTCTGAAATATTACAGGCCAACAAACTGGTTGAATGGATATCAATTCTAATATGAAATGCAATGGATAATCTTCATTAGACATTATATCGTTTGGATAATTCTCCTTTATTTAATAGGTTGCACTTAACAGGGAATGTTCAGCAAATTTAGATAATAGGAAAATATACATCCCACACACCAATCATTCTTATCTTTGTCCAGGCTTATTAATGTAATTTCTAATTTTGAGGTCATCCCATCTCTGCAGAAAGCAAAGTCAGGAAAATAAATGAGGGCACATTTGTCTTTACCATTTATTGGGGCCGTGGAGTGTTGAATCTATCAGCATGCTAGATCTGTCATTGCTCCCCTCAGGTCCTTCTAAAACATACATTTGCAGGGGGGACTATTCTTTTACCCTTATCAGGTAACTCAGGTCAGCTTTCCCTCTGAGCACACAAGCTCTGCCAGTTATGACCAGCTGAGTTCATGATGAGCAAAGGTTTCCTCTTGTTTGCCATCTCCTCTCCATTAGCAGTGTCTGATGGAAGCAGTGCCATGACTTATTTTGACGTCTTTTGTAAGAGGAAGCACATATGCCAAATATTTACGTAACGGGCCATGACTATAAATAAATATTTATAGCTTTTTGAAGACTTGTAGTTCAGGTTTAGAGTTTGCTTTGCTAAAGTTGCCAACCAAGTACTCGGAGATTGATCCGGGAAGTTATAGCACACTCACTCTTGCTGGGTTCAAGTTCCCCTCTACAATGCTGGTAGCGTGTCCTAAAAGCCGGACTGGGTCCAGAAACTCAAGGTGAAAAAAGTATTTCTAGTGCCTTCCTGTTTAGGGTGGGTGAGAGTTCAATGGACAAGGTGAGAAGGTTCAGGACACTTTAATTAAAAGCAACCTGAGTGGGGAAGGGGGTGGGGTATATGGGAATCCGCTATATTTTCGATGTAACATTTACATAATCTAAAGCTTCTTTAAAAATAAAGAAAAATATAGAAAAAAACCCACAAGTAAACAAACAAACCTATGTTGCTACCTTTAGGGTGGTATATTTGAAAATTCAACAAATAAGACACAAAGAGCAAATTAAACAAAAATCAACCTGAGTTGTTTTGTTAGACTCAGAATGGACTTGGCTAGAACAAAGAGTCTCACAATCAATGTTTCAAATACATAATTTCAGGTTTTATTTCTCTAAGCCAAAAGGTAACCTTAAAGCAAAGAAAACAGTGATTAAGGTGAGGGTATGTGTCTTCCAAAAGTTTGCAGATGCTTTGCTCAGGCTGGCATGAGCCCAGAAATGAAAAAAATCACCTGTGCAGAAGACACACAGATTGGCAAAACTTTCAAAAACTAGAGGAGAAAAGGTGGAATTGAACTATTTTAACAAACTGCAGAATTTAGCCTCTAGAATTTTATTTAATTCTCTCCCCAACATGAGCGTCTCCAGCCTCAGATGAGCTGCCCTCAACCTTACTTCCCATGAAAAGCAGTCACAACAAGAGGTCTATGTCCTCAAGCTATTGAAAATAGCTTTCAGATAAAGTGGCACAGGAAAATAGAAAAAGGAACCGGGTCGTGCAAGTTTGTTTAAACATTTTGATATTGACTATAAAAAGAAGAATTATTTCTTGGTTATATTTCTCATACATTGGAAAGAGAAAGCAAAAGGTATACCAGGGCATGGTGTTCAGTCAGGAAATAGAAACTAGTCCAAATTCTACCCTTGATTCCACTGTGATGGCCTGGAGTGGGTTGTCACACAGCCTTCGGGTTCTTTCCTTAGGGATTCCTGAGACTTCAGAGCCCACATCCTTAATAAATCTCTTGGATTGGATGACCTTAGAATAGGTGGGTGTCTGCAGAGTGGGATCTACCTTGAACCTGGGCTGTATCAATCCACACATCCTGCACACTGGATACATATCTGCCTGGCTTGCTCTGCAGAACAATCATAAAAAGTAATATTCTTCTTGAGTAAAGAGCTGAGATTTAAAACAGGCATACATCCCCAAAGAATAAATGAATAAGGAATCTTGATTTACTACTAGAAATCAGGAAAACTTAGAAGTAAACATTTCAGCATTGTCTCCAACTCAAATTTGCTAAGAAGATTTAATATGAGAGAAAATTCAACACCGTGTTGAGCAAGCAGCTCTGAAACAAATTCATCCAAAGAAATGCATGAAATATAACTTAAACAAAGAACTGCAGCACACACCATGCACTACCTTGCTGTGAATTATTTTATGACATTCACGGAGCCGAAATACACTGATAAAAAAATGTTTCCTCAAAATATTTTGATTTTGAGGCAATGCTGCTAAACTTTTAGTCAAAGAAATTCTCTGTTTTTACTCTGTGAATTGATATATAAACAAAGTAGTGTTTCTCTGCTTCCAAAAAGAGATGCTAATACATACACAAACTCAGTTTAGGTCAACTCAATATACCTTTTAGGAGCAATAGTGTGTATAAGCACTAAATTGGGCCCTACTTAACATGCAGAGGTGACCGGAAGTCTAATTGGGAAGAGAAAAGACACAGATACAGAATTAACAACCATTTATTGAGAACTTATTATGTGTCTGTACTGTTCTACTTTCTTTCCCAATTCTCTAATTCAAGGTAGATTATTTTTTTTGTTTGTTTTTGTTTTTGTTTTTGTTTTATTAACATCCCTTTAATTATGTATTTTTTTTTTTTTTTTATTATGGGTAAAAATCAAAATTCTCACAATACATACAAACATTTGTAAAATGATATATAAATATATATGCATATATGTGTATTTGCTTACAAAAATGTTATTTTATATATATATATATATACACATATATTTTAAGAGGTGCTTAGATTACCTAGATTATTTTTTTTTAATCATGTATACAGAAGACATCCAAAGAGCTAAACAGGAAATTGTTGGCTGAACATGGCAAATTGAATAATAAAGATAAATAACAATGACAAACACATATTGTGAGTTTCCTAAGTGCTTTATATGTAAGAACTCATTTAATCCACACCGCATTTCTATAAGTTAAGTATTATGATTATTCCTAAGCTAGAGAGGAAGAAACTGAGGAACAGAGATGTTAGATAATTTGCCCTACACACAGCTATTATTAAACATGTGAATTTCTCTCTAATCCCTCCAAAAGCCCTACAGAAATGAAAATAAAAGAGGAAAAAGGTATAAACCCTTAAGGACAAAGAGAATGGAAGAAGAAAGAACAGCTGATGGGAAATAACATTTTTTTTAGAAAAAGGAAAGCAGATACAAGAGCGGTGACTGATAAGCAGCAAGGAACATAGAATCCTAAATATATTGCAGAAAGAAGTACGTTGAATCCTCAAAAAGCCAGGTGAGGCTCAGGAATTAGAGGTACCAATCAGGAAATGGAGGTACCCCGTCCTTGAAAACTCATGATAAGGCATGAACCAGGACCTGTTACCACCCGCCCCTTCTCAGCAAGGTTAATAAGTCTCCCAGACTAAAAGTGGAGAAGGGGTTTCCCATCCAGAGAAAATGAGCTGGAGTGACTCAAGCTGGAGACATAAGCTTTGAGAGGAGCTGAGGTGCTGGACTGAAAGAAAGGGATTCAATGAGAGTCAGAACACTGAACGGTGGGGCCTCCAGTATCCTCTGGTGCCTGATCCCAGCAGGCCCACAGCCAGGCTATATCCTCTCAGCTAAAGATTGGAGAAACTGAGTAACCCCAGAGAAGAGATAACAGACGCTGGCATTTTGGGGCTTCCAACTGAAAAGGCTGGCTCACTGTCTAGTGATACATTGTGAAGCCCACTGGTAACAAGTCTTTCCCACACTCAGGGGCCTTCTAATCAGCTCTCAAGTGCCTCACTCTTCAATAGGAACTTTAGTGTAGATACCACCCATCAACTTGAAAAGCAAAGGGAAAAATGCTGAACTCATAGGAAAAGAAGATAACAGGGGAAGAATAAAGAAAACTTACTTGCCTCGAAAACACTACATTCATGAAACAAGTAAAAGATGCCACAAAAATTGTCAGAAAACAAAAGGTAGGTCTTGAAAATAAAATAATAATGATAACATCAGAAATAATAATAAGATCCAACAAAAGGGTTGGAAGATACTGTTGATACAATTGGCAGGAAGAGGAACACAATTATAAAGTAGTAGAAAAAACTAAGAAAATCAGAGAATTGACCCAGGCTGTCCAATATCCAATTAACAGAAGTTCCAGAAAGTACAGAAAGAAAAAAATAGAGAGGCAGAAATTATCAAATATAAAAATAGAAGAGGTTTTCTCTGCAATAGAAAGCATTAGAGTACCAGGAGTGTAGAGAAGAGCCAAGGGACAGTCAGGAAGGAAAAATAATGCATGCACACCCAGAGATCAGAAATCAGAATTTCAACAGACATTTCAGCAACTGATGTGGAAACTTTGGTAAGACTGTTGAGCAATGTGTTCAGAACTCAGAGAACAATGATATCCCATTAGCATTGTCTACCCAGCCAACCCACTGAGTAAGATCTCAAAATTTCTTTTTCAGGAAGCTATTGCAGATTTGTTCCACCAAATCAGGGTATAAATCTTAAAGAAGGAAAACAGCCAGGAAACCAGAGTTCTCACACAAGATTTTGGCGAAAGAGAGGCCCCTGGAAAGGACGAATGAACCAAGCACTAGTTCATATGGGAGCAGGAAGGCGGTCTCCTGGGAAATAATTACAATTTTAAAATTGCATTATTTTGTTTGTCAGAGCATTTGGAAAAGTTATAAACAGGCACTCTATCAACTGTTGGGAAAAGGGGATTGTAGCAGTTTGGCAGTTTGATATAGTTATGAATTCCAAAAATACAAGATTATGCTTGTAAACTGGTCTGTTCATCTGGGCATGATTAAGTTATGATTAGGGATTTGATTGGGCCACATCAGTAGGGTGTTGAGCCCTGCCCCTTTGTGGGTGGAGCCTCGAAGATAAAAGACATGGCAAAGGACAGAGTTGGAGTTTTGAGTTAGAGTTCTGAAGCTGAGTTTTAATGCTGGAGCCCGGGGAAGCAAGCACACAGAGGAACTTGGTCACGAGGAAGGTTAGAAGGCCCCAGGAAGAGATGAGCCATTCGCCGGATAGTCTAGAGCTGACCTTGTGGAGGAAACAGAGGAGCTGAGCCCAGAGAGAAATGGAGCCCCATGAAGAACACAAGAAGTCTGAACCCTGGCAAACGTCGGCAGCTGTCTTTCCCCAACACGTGGCAACAGACGTCGGTG
Organism: Tolypeutes matacus; assembly: GCA_026826555.1. Taxonomy (NCBI): domain Eukaryota; kingdom Metazoa; phylum Chordata; class Mammalia; order Cingulata; family Chlamyphoridae; genus Tolypeutes; species Tolypeutes matacus. The sequence continues at coordinate 18,225,256 of JAKSZT010031676.1, forward strand.
AACAAATAAGTTTATGCTTTATGGCCTGGTAATTGTAAGCTTCTACCCCAAATAAATACCTTTTATAAAAACCAACCGATTTCTGGTATTTTGCATCAGCACCCCTTTGGCTGACTAATACAGGGGTAAAATTACAAATAGGTATGAAGAAAATCAGTAAATGAAGACATAACTCAATAAGTTGCTACAGAAAAACTACAAGAACATACTGGAAAAGAATACTACTTGGCTCAGCCAAAAGCAATATTTATATGGTCATCATAACAAAAACACCAAAATGTTATTGACTCCTAAACTGTGAGACATCTATTTTAAAATGACAGGAGAAACATCCATGGATGGAGGAAACTAAACTTCAACAACAGTTAGGAAGACAAAACAGAATGTCTAGGATTCATAAAGGAAAATTAATAGCAAAAGCATATTATTTAAAAATCCGGCCAGAAATATAAAACAATTTTAGAGCAGTTGTTTCTGAGGAATCAAAATACGGTATAAAGGGCACAAATAAGGAACTGCTTATTTTAATAAGCATTTTATATCATTTAATTTTTCTAATTTCATATTTTAAATTAAGTCAGTCATACAGAAAGTTTAAAGCATCTATATATCAAATGCACATACTTGTGGTGGATTTTTTAAAGGAAAAGATTGATCCCTTTCCTGCTTTGCCCTGCTCTCAACCCTGGAGAAGTTATGTTTCAGTCCCTTGCATGTTTTCACACTATTGTTACATTTGTTTACATCTCCAAACAATAGGTTACACTTCTTTCAAACTTTATAGAAATGGCATCCAACTATAGACATCACTCTGCAGTTTGCTTTCTTATTGAATTTCATACTGTGTTTCTGAGGTTTAATCACATTGACACGTTTTAGTTCTTTTTCACTGCTGTCTATATCCCATAGAAAGAAGATAACACAATTTACATGTCTGTTCTCCTGTTAATGGACATTTAAATTGTTTCCAGCTTTTCAGTATTAATGTCAATATAGCAGTGAGCATTCTTGTGCATACACCCAGGAAAAAGGGGTGGAATTATACAGCACAGGGTCTGAATATTTTCAACTTTACTAGATATGACCAAAGGAACTCTCCACAGTGATTCTACCAACGCACATGCCTTCTCCTCACTCTGAGAAGTATATGAGAGTTCTAGTTGCTCCAATCCTCACTAAAACTTCTGGCTACATCTTTGACAGCTGCTAATTCTAAGAAGTCAGGACCTGCATTGACCTCAGCATGACAATCCTTTCTACTGAGCATTTTCCTTTTTATTCAGATCAAAGTGGTCCAGGTGATGTTCTTTCTAGCACACGTTTCCACCGATGTTCACACTGTTCCTCCTAGACCTTCCTCCTCTATCCTCTCTGCATTCTGAATCTTCCCCAAAATTGAAGACAAAATCTGCTCTTCTCTCCAACCTGAAATCTTCCCTGACCACCGCTGAGAGAAAGACTCTTTCCTTCCTCAGTACACCACTTCATGTATACAATTTACTGTCGAGGATTGATGAGACCGCTTTTCCTAAATAAGTGTTCTGCTACCTCACCTTACTCTAAGCAAGTCTCATATTATCAAGGCTGATAATAATAAGTCTTTGACTATACATAAGGCTCTGCAGACTATCAGATATCTTTCATGGTCACCAGCATGTTGCCTTTAACCTTCTTTTAAGTAGAGTATAGCATACTGTTTTAGATTTAATTATGACAGATGTACATTTTACATTGATTAAGCAAACACATAATGATACAAAATGATTATCATTTTAATAACACTTTTAAATAGACTTTATTTTATTAATCACAAGGTATCACCAATCTACATGCTTTGGAAAAGTGGCTGGCATATCATGACCTGTTCATTTAATGGCCCCATCTAAGGACAATGTAAGATTCAAAATACCAATATAACATCTGGAAAAATATAAAACCTGTTAAAAAGAATTTGTCATCTGAAATCTTCATGAGAGGAATCAAAGGGGAACCCATGATAACACAGAAAATCTTAAAATCCTCTTTTCTTCCTTTTGGCTGACTTTATCCCCTCACATTCTTCATATCCAGCTATCACCTTAACTCATGCATTTTATTGTCTTAATTTCCCTGAACTTGCTCCACCCTCAGCCTAAATTGCTATTATTTTTTCTGTCTTTGTGGCTGTCTCTCCATTTCACCATTTCAGTCTCTTTCACTCTTTTCTCCCTTCCCCCAACCTTAGAGATTGATTATTTTCTCAAAATTCCCCTTTTCTGGTACATAGCTTGACCCACTTTTCTTAGCAGCACCACAAAAACCCAAGATCACATGAGAAAGCTGAAGAAGAGAAGGGCAGCCTGAACATGCTATGTGCTCATCATGTAGACATATGACTACTATTTTTTTCAGTTTCTGGAAAGGTTTAAGGAGTCAAATTTACTGCTCAGCATCCCGAAGTTCCACAGCCTCTGGTGGAAACCACTGCCCCATCTCATCCTTCCTTGTAACCACTGCAGAACTCAGCTTAATAATTTACACAGTGTTTTATGACAAGTCAGGGCAGCGACACTTTTTAACTCCAAACTGCTGTTGAAACATGTCTGCTCTGAAAAATCAATGTTCCTGCCTTAACCAACTTATTGATTCACTTGGCTTGGAAAAGGTCACAGGCCAATGTATGAGTGGATTCAAATTGACCCCAACCATCAAAAAAATGGAAAGCATTTCATTGTTTGTTTACTGCACAAATTGGTCAGTTTTCTTTTTTTTCTTTTTCTTTTTTATTTTTTTCATTTTTCTTTTTATTATTTTACAGCAATATCCACTGGCCCACATTTGCTACTCTGCAAAATTTATGTGAAAATACTGGAAACCCCAGCAGAACTGAAGTTGAAAATTTGAGAAATTGAGAAGGGATATAGGAGGTGTGGCAGTTTGATATTATTTATGAATTCCAAAAAGAGATATTGATTATGTTTGTAAACTGGTCGGTTCCTCTGGACATGATACCCTTTGATTGTATTAAATTCAAAGGTTATGGTCACTTGATTAAATTAAGATTAGGGCTCTGATTTGGCCACATCAGTAGGGTATTGAGTCCCCGCCCCCTTGGTGGATGGACATTCACACAGGAAAAGACAGGGCAGAGGAAGAGAGACAGCTCATTAGACATGGCAGAGACCCCAGGAAGAGAGATGAACCTGATAGTCTACAGCTGACCTTGTGAAGAGAACAGAGCAGCTGGGCCTGGAAAGAAACGAGCCCTGGGGAGAGAGATGAGCATTATGCCAGCGGAAGAGATTGGGACCACAGAGCCTTAAGAGGAAGGAGGAAGGCAGAACCCTCACAGACATCACCTACCATTTTGCTTCAACACGTGGCAACAGACTTTGGCTAAGAAAGTACCTCTTATGGTACCTTGAGTTGGACTTTTTAAAGCCTTATAACTATAAGCTTCTACCTCAAATAAATACCCTTTATAAAAGCCAACAGAGTTCTGGTACTTTGCATTAGCACCCCTTTGGCTGACTAACACAGGAATAAAAGGGCAAGAGTAAAGTGTACAATTTATTAAAACCCTGACACCTCATGATTTTTTTTTTTTCCATAGTTCAACTTATGCAGGAAAGTTTAATGACTGGAACAAAATGGGATCAATTAGGAAAAATTATATATAGGAGATACCTTACACAGTATAATATATCCTTTTCGTGTTGACTATTTTAACAGGGTTTAAAACAAGTGATTATTCTTCAGTCTTCTGAATTGCAATTGTTCAGAGGGCTATAAAGTCTGGAAATGTAGACCAAATACATAATAAATAGTTTACTTATAATACATGCTATGTTCAGTGTGTTGTTTCTAACAATTCAAAAAGCTGAGCAAAATTGCAATGAACAATATGCATTAAGGTAGCATTTTCATCAATCCTTTCATATACATCTACGATGCATTGCCTTAGATGATTTGTGCCTCTAATTTTCACTGAATAAACTTGTACCTTTAGCATACCTGAGAAGAAGTAATCAAGGGAGTTAACTTTATTAGAAAATATATACTGTCTATGTTTTCAGACTTTCTGGCCACCTGTATTTTAATTTTTGTAAGATTCAACTACTGTAATTTTATAAACATTTTTACCATTTGTATATACCAAGAAAAAATGGATACCAATTATGAGATAATGGAGGAAAACAGTAACAAAAACTTATCTTCTTGGTTTTCAAATAATTCTATACCAAAAACATTTTGCTGAAAATGAAGTGATTTTTTAATCTATAGATAAAAGATTGTCTGAATTGAGTATATATTACAAATTTGGTTTTAAAACAGATTTAAGCTTAAAACAGGTCTTAAAATAATATCAATAAATCAGGCACTCCAGAACACAATGTGGAGGTACAACAACCACATGATGACTCCTTAAGGGTCTAGGGGGATAAGATCTTTTTCAAATATAGAAAGAAATTAAGTCTCTCTACAATGCTAACCTTAAGATCTATTCTCCCTTATAGACTACAATATTATTGTCAGTTTCATACACTTTTACTTTATAAAGAACTCCCACAGGAAGAAATTTCTGAAGATTTTCCCGGATATACACAGCCACATTTTCTGTTGTGCTCACAACCTCAGTGAAATAGGGCACATCCAGATGCAGATTCTTGTGGTCGAGGGGCTTCATAATTGCCTCCTTTATAATTGTGCCCATGGCCATTGGGATTGTTGCATTTCCCAAAGAGTTTCAAGTTTTCTTCATTACTCAGTGATTTGCAGTGGAGCCGGTGGCTCGCGCTGAAGGAGACTAGACGCGACACGCGTGCGCGGCGACGACGGCCTTCTCCCGAGCTCGCCGCGCTCATGGCCTCCCAGGCCCGCGCGCCTCGGCACGCCCGTCATCCCTCCACCTCATGATTTTTAACCAAAATAGTAAAATGATCATAGTCCTGACGTGAAATCTAACTTTGTGGCATTCTAAGTATCTAAGGTGAAAATTTTCTATGCCTTCTCTTCCACTGAAAAGTGTTTTTTAGGCTTTCTAGAAGATAAGTGTCTGAGAGGTACAGAAAGCAAGAATAAAAATAAATAATACATATATACCATTTGTTACCATGCCCAGGGAGCCAGAGAGGCAGTGCAATAAGGAAAAACACTAATCCAGATGTCAGGTCTTTGCTGTTAGACTGGTCTATCCCACCAATGGTCTATACACAGGTAATTCTTTTCATCTTCATCTTTGGTCAGGCAATTTCATTATGGAATTATGAAAATCTTTCCATTTGGAGATAGCAACATCCATTTTTCCTCAACTCTGGAAAAAAACAAATACAATGGAAAAAGCATTAAATTTGGAATCAGAAAAAAAAGTGATTGAATCCCAGCTCTGCCCTCAGGTGTATGACCTTGGGCAAGTCATTATCTTCTCTTAAGATTGTTCTGCTAATGTGTAACAGTATTCTTCTTACAATGCTGTTGTGAGAATTAGATACAATAAAAATGTAAATATATTCTGAATAATAACATTTTATGCAAATATTATTAATATTTTCATAGCCCTGTTGATGGTGAGATAATAATAGACTGAAATTTTCTAGGATAAAGGCTGGTATGTAATATACCCCATTCCCCACCCAAAAAAAAACATCATTTTCACAGACCCAACAACCAAAACTGTGCAATAGTCTTATGGTCAATTATCCTATTTTTAAAGATAAGACATAATTTCCACAACTAGAGATAGGAAAGATCACCAGCAGTGCTTCTTCAAGTAATTAAAGACCTTTTATAACAGTTTTTTAAATTAAATGGGAAGTGCAATAGTATTATACCAAAGTAAAAGAAGAAACTCAGCAAATTCAAATATCGACCCTAATGCCATTCAATAAAGTCAACCTTCTATTTCTATACCATTCATTCACCTAAGTTTGGGGGGTGGGGGAGGAAGTCCTTTCTTGGGTATTTGTTTATTTTATGTTCTGTTCACCTTCAGAACCTTTGAAAGTTTTCTCCAGACTCCTAAAGGAATTTTCTGAACCCTCATTGTTTGCCCAACCAAAGTTACCAGGAGATATTTACTCTGGGGTAAATAAATTAAAAATTTATGCTAATTGCTGATTTCCATGTGGAAAGTTATGCAAATGCTCATCTGCTCCTTTGAAGCCTTGAACACCCTGTGTCACCAAAAGCCTCCTTGCCAGCATTCATTTCCCTATTGATGTTTAAAGTGAGTGGGCACTTACCTGTAGCTGTGAAGGAAGCTAGCAAACAGTTTTTACAATATCAGAATGCTCAGTAACTCTTCTTCCAAACAGAGTAAATCTCATGGTGGGAACGTGGTACTCTTGGGTCGCTGCAAGTGTCAGATTCACTCCATTGAGCCTTCCTCCCGCCCCTGGCAAGCTGGTAGATTGGAACAATCTCCTCCAGGGAAACCTTGGAAACTGAAAAAAGAATTTACCCACACTCTATCCGCGCTCTTTTCTTTTTTCCCTTCCAAACTAGAATAAAACTTTGCTAAATGAAATGCCCCTGGACTAGGACGGTAATTTGATTGTTTGGTTAATATAGGAATCCTTTTTTTCCCTTCATGTTCCTGCTTGGAAAAACTTTCCAAAAAGAAGAGTCCATTTCTGGCTGAATACAGCATTTGAATCAGCATAAAACAGATTAGAACCTACTGTGTTATAGACTCATTCACAATCTGAGAAATACCACTGGACATATCCTAAAACTACCTTTGTAAAAGAAATACATGCAAATCTAACCGACTAAATAATATATATAATCTTGTCTTCTTGTCATTTTCCTCTTTCTTATAAAAGTGTAATGGAAAAAAAAAATGGCATCTTATTTAATTGAAGGCACAAGTAGGTTGGGTCCGGATAAGGGACGTTTTGTGGCAAGCTCCCTGCAGGCAGAGAGCCTGTCGCACAAACTTCTTGGCATCTCCATCAGTGCCCAGAGAAAAGTGCTCAGGAACATGTGCTGCTTTTGAGAACGAGAGTTGGTCTGCTCCAGGGAACTCTCTCAAATCCCCACTGACATGGTAGTGTTCCTTGTGCCTCTGATTCCCCCTAAATATGCAATAAGGGCAACAGCACCAAAACTTTTTAGAGACTTTTACAATTCAAAAAGTACTTTGATATCCATGGTCTTATCCTTTTCATAGGCCATTTGCTCCTTGGATAAGAGAGGCTCATTGGGAATGCAAATTCCAGAGGGGAAGTAGGGATGTACAACGCCTTCTGGAAGAAGTGAGCCCACCTTGTCTGTGTCCTCACCTTGGGCAAACTCCTTGAGGGCGGGTGCTATGTTGTGCTTAATAGACAATGGGGGAGATGGTTGGACCTTGGGGATCCCTAACTTGCCTCCCTTCACTTGTCACTTCTGTAACCTTGGAGGCAGCTTTGTGGAATCCCCAAGAGTGTGTTGAGAAGTCCTTGGCTGGGAGAAGGGCTGTAGGAGGGGAGAGGAGAGTGAGAAGGTAGCAGAGGAGTCGTTTCCCTGTGTGGCACTCTGGTAGAGGGGCCCCGGTGTAGAGAAGGTGAGGGGTTTACTTGGTCTATTCCCCTGGCCCTTGACAAAGCACCCTTGCCTGAGAATCCCTGTGACTGAGAAACACCCTCTTCCCGACATGAATCCCCTCATCTTCACCCAGCTCCCTTCCTTGCCTAGTCCCTCAGTGCTCTGAGGGGACATTTCCCATTTCTCTCCATTTAGATCCCACTGTGGAAGGAGAAAGGAAGCCCCCACCCCTCAGCATTTATGAGTCATTATAACACACACACCTGCCAGATGACAGCTCTGCCTGTAGACTTCAGGGAACCTGGAGAAGTCTGACCTCCTTGCAGCATTTCTCTCCTTCCTGCTAGGCTTTGACAGATACTGATTTAGCAGAGATGTGGATGGCTTGGGGAACTCACCTTCCCCTGGCTTCTGCGGCAACCTGGGGACAGAGCTGGGCAAAGCCTCGGGAGCTTGTCATCTATCATACTCACCTTTCATATTCCGAACATGATTCCCTCCCTTGTCAGTGCTAATTGAGCCCTTATCTGCTAGAGGCCCCCTCCATTCTCTGCCTCCCTCCAGCACAACCTCTAGAATAATAACAACAAAAATGAATACATAAGTCAAAGCCTTCAATATCATGTTATCATAAAAAGCACACTGGCTGTGGAATTGAGCATAGATAAAAACAAAACCCATGTATTTTTCTTAGCTTTAAAACTGGGTAAGCTGTAGTTTCCACTTCATGGAATTGTTACGATTAATAATGAGATGATAAACGGGAAGTGCTCACTGCAGGAGCTAGTGCATAGTATGTGCTCAGTCAATGAATATTAATGGGTAAGTAAATAACCTGACATGCATAGAAATTCTGCAATAAATAAGTGAACATGTAAGAGAATGGTCTAGCATCAAACATGAAGATGGTTACCATTTTCTTTCCTTTCCTTGTGGTAATAATACTTATAACTAACATTTACCCAGTAAGCAACTTGCCTGTGGTCCCACAGAAGCCCTGAACTCAAGACTCATGCTCTTAACTGCCAGCCTGGATGGGCAGTAGAGATGAGTAGTTGAGGGCATGGGCAGTGGAGCCAGACCACGTTGAGCTGAATCCCAGTGGAGCTACCTCATGGCTGTGTAACCTTAGGTGAGTTACTTAACCTCGCTGGTCTCAGTTGCCTCATCTGTAAAACAGAGTTAGTAATAGTGCCTGGCTGAGCCTGAAACGATGGGAAAATTAAATAAGATAATGAAGGAGAGAGTTTAGTCCACTGCCTGGATCATGACAAAGTGCTCCATGTGGTCTTGGTGACAGATAGATCTGCTATTGCTGCAACTACCACAGCATGCTACGAGTGGATGAAGTTCTACTTGCCTGGCTTCAGGACTACCACCCCTGAACCAGCCTTATCCCTGGATTGGACCCATCTGGATCATAAGCCAGAGGCTCTCCTGACCCTTTGGGTAGCACACCTGGAATTGTCAGATACCACTCCCAGGGGAACTGCCCCACCTCCCTATTCAACCTTCCATCTCCTGCCCACAACCTGGACCACTAAAGTCCCAACATACCTTGAGACCGAGCCCCTTCTACTAGATGCCCATGTCATTAACGCCTTCATTTCCTTAAGGTCTCTTCTCAAAAACCTTGTGTCCAGCAATGGCATCCTGACCACCCTGTATAACAAGCCATTTGCCCCCGTGCCAGCACTTCTTAACTCCCTTACTCTGGCTGACTTTTCTGCACAGCATTATCACCAGGCACATATTAAATATTAAATTTTAAATTGATTGCTATCTTTCCCTCCACTCTGGAATTAAACTCCTTGAGAACAGGGACTTTACCTGATTTGTTTTTGTTTGTTTTTAAAAATTTATTTATTATTCACCTCTCCTCATTGTTTTGCGCTCGTTGTCTGCTCTCTGTGTCTGCTTGTCTTCTCTTTAGGCAGCCCTGGGAACCGATCCTGGGACCTTCCAAAATGGAGAGAGGCACTCAATCTCTTGCACCACCTCAACTCCCTGATCTGCTGCATCTCTCATTGTCTTTTTTCTGTGTCTCTTTTTGTTGCGTCATCTTGCTGCGCAAGCTCTCCACGTGGGCCAGCTCTCCATTAAGGCCAGCTCACCACATGGGCCAGCTTGCTGTTCATGAGGAGGCCCCGGGAATTGAACCCTGAACCTCCTATATGGTAGACAGGAGGCCAATCACTTGAGTCACATCTGCTTCCCTACCTGATTTGTTTTTATTTCCTCAGCACCCTGAAGAGTCCGGTGCATATAACAGGAGCACAATAGATAACTCTTGAGTGAATAAATGTTCTATACAATATATTCTAACCTTTGAACAAATATCTGGATTAAGGATCCCCAAGCCCATAGAGCAAGAGGCACTCCACGGAATCAGCCCTTTCCTTCCTCACAATGAGCTAGACAGGAGAGAGAATATTAGTCTGGTCCAGTGCTCTATTTTTATATAAAGGACACTGAGCCCTACAGAGAGGAAAATAAACACATGTCTAAGAATATTAAATTCCTACAGAGCTACATTTACCCATGACTACATTTGCCATCTCCTCATCTCCCTCTTTCCATGTCGAATTTGGTCTTATTCCCTTGATTCTTCCCTTCCAATGTACATTTCTTATTACTTTAGAAATGGTGTTCTCAACAGGTCTGCTTAACATAAGGCTATTTCATGTTTCATCCCTTTAGCAAGTAAAAGCTCTCTGGCTGGTTTGATGTTCTCTGCCTATCTAGCAGAAATGTTTAAGCTAAAAATAATATGGTTCAATTTTTCATTGTGGTATAAACTACATGCAGTGAAACACACTAACCTTAAGTGTATGGGTAGAAAGGTTTTGATAAAGATATGCACTTGTATTAACATACACACCTTTCAAGATATTCTATTACCTCACAATGGCTCTTCATGTCCCCCCAAAATCCTTCTGCCTCCTCAGAAGCAACCACTGTTCTCATTTCTATCAACATAGATTAGTTTTGTTATTCGGGAACTTTGCATAAATGGAATCATATGTACTCTGCTTTGTCTAGTTTTCTTTGCTCAGCATATTTTTGAGATTCATCCGTGTTGTTGGACTTATCAATAATTGCTCCATTTTACTGCTGAGTAGTATCCCATTATGAATATACCTCAATTTTCTTATCCATTCACCTATTGATGGACATTTGGGCTGTTTCCAGGTTTCAGCTAATATGAGTAAAGCTAATTAGAACAAATGAGTAAAGCTAATTAGAATCAACTTGCGTAATATACACCAAGTGTATTTGAACATGGGTATTTGCAAATATTTTTGTGGACAAACCATAAGATTTTATTTCTCTTGTGTAAATACCTAAAAGTAGAATTGTTGGGGCACATGGTATGTGTAAGTTTATTTAAAAAACTGCCAGCTTTTTTCCATTATTTTATACTCCAACAGGCAATGTATGAAAATTCTGGTTGTTCCATATAATGATGATTAAGGTGTTATCAGTATTTTTAATTTTTGTCATTCTAGTACATATGTGCTGGTTTCTCATTATGGTTTTATTTTGCCTTTCTCTGATGACACTGATGTTGAGCAGTTTATCATATGTTTATTGGTCATCTGAAAATACTCCTGTGTGTATCATCTATTTAAGTCCTCAATGCAATTTTCTTGTTTGTTTGTTTTTTATTATTATTATTGAGTAAAAGGAATTTTTTATAAATTCTAAAATGAAGTTCTTTTATAAATATATGAATTGTGACTATATTATACCTGTCTATGACTTGCCTATTCATTTTATTAATGGTAGCTGTCTGAAAATAGAAGTTTTAAATTTGATAAAGTCCAATTCATCAATATTTTTCTTTCATTTTTTTGTAAGGTTTTTTGTTTTTAGGACTAAATAAGACATCCTTGCCTATCCCAAGATAGTGAAGATGCTCTCCTATGTTTTCTTCTAAAACTTTCATAATTCTGGCATTTACATCAAGATCTGTAAGCCATTTTGAACAGAGTAATGTCTGCTGTATCAGGTAAAGTTGAGATTCATTTTGTTCCAGATAAACATCCAGTTGTTGCAACACCATTTGTTGGAAACACTATCTTTAACCCCACTGAATTATGTTAAGTAACTTTGTTGAAAATCAATTAACTACATAAGTGTGGGTCTTATATTTATGAAATGTGGTTATTCTGGGCTTATAGTAAGACTTCAAATCAGTGGATTTAAGTCCTTCAATTTGGTTCTTCTTTTTCAAAATTGTTTTGTCTATTCTAGATCATTTGCATTTCTACACATATTTTAGAATCAGCTTGGAAATTTCTACCAAAAAAGCCACATAGAATTTTGATTGTGATTGCATTGTATCTAAAGACCAATTTGGGAGAACTGCCATCTTAATAATAGTGAGACTTCTGATCCAAGTACAACTTATTTAGGTCTTAAATTTTTCAGCAATGCTTTATAGTTTTCATTGTAGTGCATTTGCATAACTTTCATTGACTATTTCATGTTTTTAAGGATATGAAAAATGGCATTGATTTTATTTGATTCCATGTTCCAATTATTTGTTGCTACTGTATAGAAAGAAATAGATTTTTGCTTATTGATCTTATGTATTGTGCATTAATTTCATTTATTACTTCTAGTACCTTTATAAAAAATTCTTTAGAATTTTCAATTTACACAAACATCTTGTCTGAATTTTTCTTTTCTTTTCTACTTTTTATGCCTTATATTTTTTTCTATTACTTATTGCACAGGCTAGTACCTTCAAAGCACAGAGAGAAAAGGAAGAGAAAATGCAGGGGAATGGAAAAGAAGAGGGAAGATAAAGACAGAGCGCAAACAAGACTGACAGCCAGGGTGCTGCTGGCACTGTCAGCTGAGAATCTGCTCATCAGAATTCCCAGATGACAGAAACCATTGGGACTGGGAACTGCTTTGTGCAGGGCTCAGATCTTACAAAACAATAAACTGCCTAAAGCATCATAATTCAATTTCTCAGCTTCCAAATCACCAACCGAGCTTAGTTTAGACATGGTAATTCATAAAGTTCTTTAAAATTTAACTTTCTTTAAAGAAAAAGAAAGTACTAATTTTGCACTAGTTTTGGCCCTAGAATATTCAACTCATATTTTTCATTTGGGAGTAGTTTAGTGAGAGAAAGGAGTATGATACATAAGTTTTAGAGAAGAATGATCATTAATAACAGAGTTAGCCAACCTTTTTGTTGTCCTATAATAGGTCAGACACTGTTACATGAACCAGGTAGAGGAATATTTTAGTCTGCTAGGCAGCCAAAAACAATATACCCAAAATGGGGGTGGCTTTTACAATGGGGATTTACTAGCTTACAAGCTTACAGTTCTGAGGCTTTGAAAATGTCCAAATCAAGGCATCATCAGGCAATGCTTTCTCCCTGAAGACTGGCTATCGGTGATCCTGGACTCCTCTGCCACATGGCAAGGCACATGGCAGCATCTGCTGGTCTCTTCCTTCTCTCGGGTTTCATTGCTTCAGCTTCTTGTTTCTGGTTTCCCATATCTTCTCTCTCCATATTCATGCATTTTATAAAGGACTCCAGTAAGAGGATTAAAACCCACTCTGGGCCACGCCCTAAATGGAGTAACCTAATCAAAAGGTCCACCTACTATAGGTTTACACCTACAGGGATGGATTAGATTTGGGAACATGATTTTCTGGGATCCATCTGGCTTCAATGTCATCAGAAACACATAGAAGGAAGACTTTTTTTAGCTTATCTGGAGACAGTATCTTAAATTTTAATTGCACATGTGTCTTCCAAATAGGGCTGGGAGGAAAGGGGCACGATACAGAGCCTTGCTATGCAAAAATGTAATCCAAGGAGTTTATCAGAAAGGCAGAATCCCAGGTGCCATCCCAGACTGACTGAATTAGAATCCCAGGTGATTTGCATCTACTCTATAGTTTGAGAAGCCCTGAAAAAATTAGAAAATGAAATGATATTATCAATTTTCCTGCTGCAATTTTACCAGGCCATTTACCTTCAACATTCTGTTTTTATTCTTTAATTATACTGAAAAGTCCTATTAAAGTGATCATTTTCCCTATTGGGTAGCTATGGTGTAAGAGGAAGAAGACTCGGGCTGGAAGCTTAATTCTGTCCCCTGTTTTATGACTTGAAGAAAGTTACTTAATTTCTCTGATTTTCCATTTGTGTTTCTACAAATCAAGGCCAATACATGTAATTAATAGTGTCACAGTGTCAAGAGGGAGACATGAAATAAATAGTGTAAAACATGCTACACCCCTTCCCAGAAAACTCAAGTGGTTCCTCATTGCCTACAAATTTGTATTCAGTGCCCATTACATGGTATTCAAGGTTTTTCACTCTAGCTGCATCCTACTTCTCCATCTTCATTGCCCATTGTATTCTTCCATGCACCCTGTACTTCTTTCCCTCATACTGTTCCTTCTGTCAGATATGGCCTCATCTTTTTCTCTACCTACCAAAACCCTATTCATTCAGGAAGGCCACTTCAAATGCAACTGGTTTGTAAAGCTATGACCAGTAACACTAATTGGACACCATTTAACACTTCTTTGCTCAGACACAGTATTTCCCCCTTACTCTACAACAGCACTATTTCATTCTTGTTAAGTTAGAGTTGGTTGTGTATGAATCTGAAATCACCTTTGGAATGCAAAGTACTCAAGAAAAGGGATTATTATAATCCCCTCAACCATTAGCACAATACTCTTCACATAATTTGTCATACGTATTTGAGGAAATTAGAAAGGAAGACACAGAGGAAAATGTCTCAGGACACTGGTACATCTGGAGATACTTTTGCTCTGGAAATCATTGGACAAAATTCCCTATGTTACAGGAATAAAATTGCTAATGAAATATGTGCCTATCTAATAACGAGAAGATGGGAGACACAAATATTCTATGGAGAGAAATTCAGTTAATTTATAAATCAATTAATACTTATGGAATGTTTTCTATGTGTGCCTTTTCTCAAGCTCCAACTCCATGCTTCCCTTTCGTTTGGGTCATTGGCAAGGCAAGGCTTCAATCACTTCCCACTAGACTGAAATGATCTTAATTACTACTCACTTGAGGTTAACTGAAGGCTGATTTCTTGTTAAAGCATGGGCATTTTCACAAAGGACACAAGAGCTATTTCCCAAAAAACTCAGAGAAGACACTTATACATACAGTAGAGTTTTGTTAGAGGAGAGGAATTCTAAGTTTAGGTAACCCAATTCTTTTATAAAGGGCAGCAACCATGCCTGCCTATGCTCTAGTGGGAGACACTATCTTACTATCTTTATTTTACTAGATATTAACCATGCCTGACCTTTGCTCCAGAAGGAGACAATATCCCTATCTTCCAAGGCTATTTGCTTTACAATCATGGAATTGAAAAGACAGTCCAGAGAACTGTCTCCCAACATGCACTGTCATTTCTTGGTTATGAGTAAGAATCAAATCTTCCTTCCTTCTGAGTGTAGTGTATGTATATATGGTATTTCACAGTACCACCCCTCTAGCAATGATAAGATGAAATAATCCATATTAAATACTTAACACACTGACTAGTACATCTGTGGTAGCTAGTTTTAATACAATATAATGAGAGCATATATGGATATTTAGTCAAATCTGTCCCCAACCCAGGGTCTATCCTGATTGATTGACAGGCATACAGCCATGAGGCAGCTCACTATGATTCCCAGACTGAGCAAATCTACGAGGCAGCACAGTATAGAAGAAAAAGTCTTCTCAGCCCTACAATTTACCAAGGATGTGACTTGGCCACTTAACCTTATGAAACCTCATTTATTTTCATCATTAAAAAACAGCCTTACTTATCAGGTGTTGTAGCATTTAAATGGGATAAGTATATGATAAATAGTGTCTGGCACAGAGTGATGGGTGCTCAATAAATAGTGGTAGGCTATCATTAATTACTGGTAATTGCCCAAGTCAGCCGGTTCAAGGTAATGTTGAAACGTGCTTTTGAGCACTTTCATATCTGTGACCCACCTTCAGCATCCTTGATCCACCCATTCAAAAAGAACTCATTGAACAACAATCATGTATCAGGGGCTGTAACCTGCAAGTTCTCTCTTGCTGCTTGGGACCGCACACTTGGTGCAGTACCAGGGCAAGGACTGTCCTGTTGAGAGTCACATTTAAAATTACATAACATCACCTCTTAAGATCTAAGAATCTTAGAATCCTACACCTTGAGTAGGAATGATTGGTGTATAAGGATGAAGTCTCCTTGATAATATACTTCTTTTCCATAGAACAGAGTTTCACAACATTAGCAATGAGATATGACTTAGAAACTTGAGGAATACCTCTCTCCTTCTCTCTACCCTCTCATCCACTAACTGATAGGTCCTGCCATCACTTCCTCCTATCCAATTTCTTTCTCTCTCTTTCCTTTTTCTCTTTCTTTTATTTAACCAACCTGTGATTTATTTATTATCACTGTACTTGCCACATATGAAGCATGCAGCTAAATGTACTCCATATTAGGTAGCTCTAGGGCTATGTTAGTTTCCTAGGATGGCTACAACAAGGGACCACAAACTGGGTGGTTTAAAACAATAAAAACATATTGTCTCACAATTCTGGAGGCGAGAAGTCCAGAATCAGCAGGGGAGAAGCCTTCCTTGCATCTTCCTAGCTTCTGGTTTGCTGGCAATCCTTGGGCTCCATTCTTTTCTCAGTCATCATGTGGCCTTCTACTCCCCTGCGCCTGCTTCTCTTTGTCCAATCCTCCCCTTCTTATAAGGACACCAGTCCCGTTGGATTAGGACCCAACCTAATCCAGCTTGGCTTGACCTCAATTTATCACATCTACAAAGGTCCTGTTACAAATAAGATTGCAGCCATGGGGTTAGGAGTTGAATATCTTTCGGGAGCTGCAATTCAACCCAGAACAAGGTGGTACAAAAAATTTACAGGATATGACCCAGGTTCACGAGGAGCATGTATTGTGAGAATTTTGATTTTTACCCATAATAAAAAAAAAGAAAAAGAAAAAAAATATATATAGTTGGGATCATAGAGACATTTGTATGTCAAAATTAAAGATGAAACAAGCAAAATCCTGTGATCACTCTAAGATTCACACACACCAGCACACATGCACACAAATATATGGATGCAATGGTCCATTTTTCTTCAGCAAATTTATCAGTGCTCCAAATTCAACTCACTAGTATTAGCACATGAAATGAATATTAAAACATACAGAAACCACTATAGAATGTGTACTTTGGGCTAGATAACAGACACACTATATACTGGTAAATTTCTAATGTCTCAACTCAGATTTGCAGAAATGTAGGCAAGGGACAGATGGCAAGCAGCACCTGATGGTGCCATTGCCAGCTTTCAGGCAGGAGTAGGGCAGCACTGCTGGAGAGAAGCAAATGCCTCTGCTATGCTCTAGCCAGGAGGCTCAGGTTGGATGTATGGAAGGTAAATCTGTCTTTTAAAACCTTTGAAGCCATAATATGTCTTATTGACAGCAGTAATTTGGTAAGGGCCATTTGGCCAAATGGTGCTTGGTAAGTGTTTGTTGAATGAATGAATGTGCATCACTCATTATCAGCAGGACTCAAATTTCTCTCTCTTACCCACCTCATCTTGGAAACTTGAAGAACCTCTACAAATAGCACTAGTAAGATTCAAACGATTCTGTTTCCAATTATGTCTTTGTGTTATAAACCGTGGACTCATGTATAAAATGTAATGTGCAGACAGCTAAATTAGAATCCTGAAAGACTGAGAGAAATACTGTCTTCTCAAGACACTGACTATATGAAATGAGACCCAAAGGCATTGTTAGGCACAAAATACCAAGAGAAAGGGGACGTTTCCCTCCGGCAGCAGGCTTGATAGCTTCATTTCTTCATGGACATTTCTTCCTTTGTTTTCAAAGCTTTGACCATCTATCCTGGCAGAGAGGGACGTCTGGGAATCCTTATTGAGCATATAAGTTTGTTCCAAACTTTAAAGAAGGAAAGTAGCTGCTCTGGGGGAAAGGAAAAGGGAATCTATTTCAGGCAGATAATACAGCCTGCGGTTTTGCATATTATAGCTTACTTTAAGTAATGAACTCTATTGTTATCCTGAGATCACATCAGTATATAAAGTTCTGCTTCAAATCCTAGGATGATTTATTCATGTATACATTTACTTAATAAACATTTATAAATCTTTTATTAGTTGCCAAGCACCTGTTTACTTGATATACACTTTCTCATTTAATCTTCAAAATAGCTTTAAGAAGTAGATATTATTACTTCATTAAAGATATATTATAGGGGAGCAGATTTAGCTCAGTGGTTGAGGGCTTGCTTCCCATGCACAAGTTCCTGGGTTCAATCCCCAGTATCTCCTAAAAATAAATTTTAAAAAAAGATATATTATGGTTCAGATCAGGAAAATGGGGCTAAGAGAATAATTTTGATCAAAATCCATAAATTGTGGAGCTGGAATTTGGACCTGGAACTCTGTGATTTTAAAATTCCCATTTCCTTGTTGGGGAAACAGTAGTAACAACTCCATTGCCCCAATGCCACCATCCTATAAATATTTGAAAATGAAGAAAATTGAAAGATTAACCAGTGAAACTATCATACATACATTCAACCCACCAATGTTCACTGAATAATTCCTATGAGCCAGATACTGTGCTAAGAGCTGGAACTACAGTGCTGAAAAAAAAGGAAGACATGGCCTCTGCCTCCAGAGATTTTACAAACCAGCCCTGAACCAACAGCCTAATTATATACCTTCAATTCGGGTTAATTGCAATGAGGAGAAAAACAGGGTGCTAAAACATCATCTGAAAGTGAGATCTAACCTAATGTTCAGATATGTGTTTTTGTTTTGTTTTGTTTGCTTTGATGGGGGCATGTGTTAGGACAAGTTTCCTGTGGATTTGACATTTAAGCTAGCTATGGAAGTCGAGTAGAACTTGCTTATAAGAAGGAGGGTTGGAAAAGGAAGGAGAACGTTCTAGGTAAAGGATACGGATTTGCCACAAATAGGAGGAAGTGTGGCATTATAACACAGGTGAAAAGGGGGAGCATTACATAGCATGAAGCTGGCAAAGTAAACAGTAAACAGGAGCCAGATCATGCAGGGCCTTATATGCCATCCTAAGGAATTTGATCTTTGTCTTAAGAGCAATGAAAAGCCTCTGACTTATAATCAGGAAAATGATATGTCCAGCTTTGTGTTTCTACATAATAACATTGAGAAAAATTCTATTAAAAGAATGAATATGCGTTAAACCTTAGAGATAAAATAAAATTATTATAAACCTACAGAAATTAAAATTGTGCTATATTTGTGCATGAACAGATAGATTGTTGACTGGAGCATAATAGAGATTCCAGAAACAGAACAAATACTTTTGAGAAGCTATTATATGCTAAATGTGGCATTGCATATCAGAGGGGAAATGGAGTTATTCATAAAAAGATGTTAGGACAATTAGGAAGCTATTTCACACCAATCCAATTTCCAAATGGATCAAAGGTTTAAGCCATGAAAATGAAACTATAGAAATTATAGAAAACTAATCAAAGCACAAAAACAAATAATTCATATAAATGGAAATACAAATAGTTCTTAAGGATATGAAATGATGTTTAATCTCACTCATACTAAGAGAAATGAACATTAAAACTACGACAGACACCGTGTTTCACCTTTATAGTTGGCAAAGGTCTAAAGCTTGGTCTACCCCCTATATCAAAGAAAGAGACAGACATTTCCAAAATCATTAGAGTATAAATTACTACAACCTCATCAGAAGGCAAATTGGCAGCTTTACCAAGGTTTAAAATGAACATATACTTTGACCCGGCAATTTCTCTTCTGTTAACTTCTTGTAGATGTACTTGCACAGACATTAAATGCTATCTGTATGTGGTAATTCATTGCAGCACTTGTGCAATAACAAAAGATTTAAAACTACCTAAAGGTAGAATGAGTGTACTTTAAATAAATTAAAGCACATGTTTACAATGCCATATTAGCATCTGTTTTTTTAAATGAGATATGTACGGATAGGAATGATTTCCAATATATTGTTAAGTGAAAATGCTAAGGGCAGAATTAACCTACATTTATTTGTAAAATAAAAAACTTTATATAAATAGTTAACATTATATATGTTATATATATCTTTATATGTTTGCATGCACAGCACATACCACAGATACACATATATGCTTATATATTAATAACATATCTCTAGAAGGGCACAATAGACATCTAAGAGCAGTTTTAAGTGTAGGAAACTAAATGATTGGGGACAGGAGTAGTAAGGAAAATACTCTTCATCCTTAAGACTGACAATATTATTTGGGCTTTGTACCATGTTTCCTACAGACCTATTTTAAAATTAATTAGCAAAGAATGATCACTCATGCTGCAGTATAGAAAATTTATTGGAAGCAGGGGCTAGGTACATACGAAGAGACCAATTAAGAATCTATCACAATAGTCTAAGTAAGAAATGATGGCCTGGGGGAAGTAAGCATATAGAAAACCAGATGGACAAAGCATATTGAAAAGTAAAATCAGTAGGACATGGCTATGGACTGATGGGATTTGTTAGTGAGAGTTGTTCTGACTTGTGCAACTGGGTGTGATGGGAAGTCACACACACAGAAAGGGCATACAATACTCAAGAATGAAAAAATGTCCTGTCCTCAAAGATAGGGGGCAAATCTTGATATCAACATTGGACGTATTGATTCTGAGATATTCCAGAGGCTTTGCCATTAAGCATGTACCATAGTTCACATTGTAGACCACACTCTCTCCCACACAGTTCTGCATGTTATGTGATGATATAAAATGGCCTATATCTGTCATTGCAATGTCACTCAGGACAATTCCCAAGTCCTGAGAAAGCCCCGGTATTACAACTGCTGTTCCCTCTCCCTGCCCCCAGAGCCTCCAATGGCCACTGGCTCCACATCAATGTTGTAATTTTTTCCATTGCTAGAATCACAGTAAGTCTATAGTAGAATACCAATAAGTCCACTCTAGTCCATAGCTCTTCCCCCCATCCTGAGGAGTCTGGGATGGTGATGTCCCTCCACCTCCAATTGAGAGAGGGCTTATATCCCATGGGGAAGATGGATGGGATTATCCTGCCTGCAGCTGCAGATTCTCTCCATTACCTGGGATGGCCATTGTCCATCATCATCTCCCTGCCAGTTTTCCTGGGTGAGTCCAATAAGCTATAGAGTAGGAGTTGCTGCTCCACTGAGGTTCTGGGCCCAGCTGGCACATGGACAGCCCAAAGACTCAAGTCTCTGGACATACACCTACAAACTCCAGCACCAAGTTAGTGTTTTTTTTTGTTTTTTGTTTTTTAAAGATTAATTTATTTACCCCCCTCCCCTCCCCCACCAGCCTGTTGTTTTGTGCTTGCTGTTTGCTCTGTGTGTGTTCTTCTCTGCTTGTCTTCTCTTTAGGCAGCACTAGGAACCGATCCTGGGACCTTCCAGAGTGGGAGAGAGGCGCTCAGTCTCTTATGCCGTCTCAGCTCTCTAAGAGTATAGTTTAAAATATTTTGCTTGCTAACCAATAATTATGACTTTGAGATCTTTCAAGTCTTACTGTATTTCTAGAGACTATTTCCAGAATTACATTAGTTAATAAAATTGATAGGGCACACTTATTTTGTCTCTGATTTTAATGGCAATTTCTCTAGAGTTTCATCCTACCTTGGCTACATCATTTCAGTTTAAGTGGCATAAATATGGTGATAATTCACAAATGTTTATCTCTTACTCAGACCCTTCCTCCATACTTGCATAATCAACTGCTACTCAACATCTCCATTTAAAGCCTCATAACCAAACAAACCTAAAGTTTCCAATATGGAATTTCTGATATTTTCCCCTAAAGGAATCTGTGGCAGTTTGAGATTATTTCATGAATCCCCAAAAGAGAAAGATTATGTTTGTAAACTAATCTATTCCTCTGGATATGATACCCTTGAATTATATTAAATTCAGTTGAGGGGCCTTTGATTAGCTTACTTGATAAGACTGCTTTAGGGCTTTTGATTGGAATCAGGTTGAATCCCCAACCCTTTGCTGGGTCTGACATAAACTGACTTACACAGATAGGTACAGGAAAAGGAAGCCATCATGTTTGGTCCTGCCATGTAAGAGAGAGCATAAAGATCCAAGAGACTGGGCCCAGGAGCAGCTCAAGAGGAAAGGGTAAACCCAGAGGGGAAAGCTAAAACCTCCGCCGAGATCAGCGGCCATCTTGCTTCACCACGTGGCAACAATGCCAGAGTCAATAGCTGACGCTGGTGAGAAAGTATCTCTGCTGATGCCTTGATTTGGACATTTCATGGCCTTGGAATTGTAAGCTTGCACCCTAAATAAATCCCCATTATAAAAGCCAACAGATTTCTGGTACTTTGCATTAGCATTCCTTTGACAAACTAAAAGAGCCCTGCCCATAGCCTTCCCGCTCTCAGGAAATAACGATTCCAACATCTTAGTTGTGCAAAGTTTTACAATCAACCTCAACTCCTCTTTTCCTTTTATACCCACATTCCAGCTTTCAGAAAATCTTGTTGGCTTACCTTCAAAATATATCCAGAATCTAATGTTGCCTCACCATGTCCATCACTACCACCTTGGTCAAAGACCCTATCAAAGATTCCTGGGATCTCTGCAAAAGCCCCTTCTTCTAGTTTCCCTGCTTTTGTTCATGCTCATATTTAGTCTACTCCCAACACAGAAGTGAGAGTGATTCAGTCACATCCTCCAGTGGCCCATTTAATTAAAATTTGGAGTCACTGGGTGGGTTGGGGGAAAAATATAGCAAATGTAAAATATTGGATATAATTAGTAGTAATATTTTGATGATGCTCTTTCATAGTTTGTAACAATTGTTTCACAACAATGCAAAGTGTTGGTGGTAGGATGATGTATAGGAGCCCTGTATGATGATATGCCTCTTTGTTTTGTAAGTTCACATCTTTTACTATACACTTATCGCTTATGTATGTTCATGAATGAATGATAAAAATCAATTTTAAAAAGTTTTAAAAATTGGAGTATACAATGGTCTACAAAACTGTACCTGATTTGCCCCCTACCTCCCATCTCCCCATCTGGCCTCCTTTTTCATTTTTTTATTAGTGAAGTTGTGAGCTTACGAAGGAACCCTGCATAATGTACAGAATTCTCATACATCACTGCTGCACCAAAACTTTAGGTTGTTGTGGAATATTTGTTACTAATTAAGAAAGAATATGATCAGACCATTGCCACTAACTATGGTCCACAGCGTACACTTGGTATATTTTTTCCATACATCCCCTATTATTAAGACTATGTATTAGTATTGTACATTTGTTATGGTTCATGAAGAACTACCTCATATTTGTACTGTTAACCAGAGTCCATCTCCCATCACATGGTTCACTGTGTTATACAGTCCCAAGCCTGTATATTCTATTCAAGGTGTATATTCAGTGGCTATCACTTTCATCACAGTTGTGCAGTTATCACCCCCAGTAAACCTTTGAAAGTTTTCCTCAGTCCAAAGTAAAAAATTCCATACCACCTATTTTTGACCCTTAGAGTTGATATAGTACCATCTTTGACATTGATGCAAGAATATTACAAGATTGCCATTAACTATCAGCCATAAGTTACATTAATTGTATTTTCCCGTGCATCACTATATCCTTACCACCTTGTAATAGTAAAGTACATTTGTTTTAGTTCATAGAAAAACATTCTTATATTTGTATTATTAACCAAAATCCTCATCTACCTCCAAGGCCACTATGTGATTCAGTCCCTAGATTATTCTCTAACTTTCTTTCAATTGACATTTACATCCCTTTCTGACACAATCCCTTTTATATACCAGCAGGGTTAGTTATACTCAATATAATGTGTTATCATCACCTTTATCCATTTCCACATTTTTACAGTCAAGCTAATTGAAAATTCTACATATATTCAGCATCAGTACCCTTTCTAGGGTACTAGGACCATCCATCCTATCTCTTAGTAACCTATAGTCTAGGTTTTAACTCCATGTGTTTATCATTCATATTTAGTTCATATTAGTGAGACCATACAATATTTGTCCTTATGTGTCTGGCTTATTTCACTCAGCATAATGTCCTCAAGGTTCATCCATGTTATATGTGTCCCAATTTCATTTCTTCTTACTGAAGCATAGTATTCTATCAAATGTATATATCACAGTTTGTTTATCCATTCATTGATTGATGGGCAATTGGGTTGTTCCCATATTTCAGCAATTGAGAATAATGCCGCTATGAACATCCATTTGTAATATCTCATCACATCACAGTTTTCAGTTCTTCTGGATATATTCCTAGTAGAGGGATTGTCGGATCATATAGCAGTTCTATACTTAGCTTCCTGAGGAGCTGCCAAGCTGTCTTCCACAGAAGCTGCACCATTCTACATTCCCATCAACAGTGAAGGAGTATTTCTACTTCTCCACATCCCCTCCTGCACTTGCTGTTTTCTGTTTTTGTTTTTGTTTTTTTTAATAATGGCCATTCTGAGATGTGAGATGGTATCTAATTGTAGCTTTGATTTGCATTTCCCTAATAGCTAGTGACAATGAACATTTTTTCATGTGCTTTTTCACCATTTGTATTTCCTCTTGGGAGAAATGTCTAAGTCTTTAGCCCATTTTTAAATTGGATGATTGCTTGCTCTTTTATTGTTGAGTTGTATGATCTCTTTATGTGCATGGAAATCAAACCCTTAGTGGATATGTGGTTCCCCAATATTTTCTCCCATTGAGAAGGTTGCCTTTTTGCCTTCTTGACAAAGTCCTTTGAAGCACAAAAGGGTTTAGGTTTCAGAAGGTCCCATTTATCTATTTTTCTTTCGTTGCTCATGCTTTTGGTAAGGTTTAAGAAGCCCCTACCTACTACCAGGTCTTGAAGATGTGTCCCTACATTTTCTTCTAGGAGTTTTATAGTTCTCGCATTTATATTTAGGTCCTTGATCCATTTTGAGTTAATTTCTGCATAAGGTGTGAGGTCGGGGTCCTTGTTCTTTCTTTGGGATATGGATAACCAGTTCTCCTAGCACCATTTGTTGAATAGTCTGTTATGCCCCAGCTGAGTGGGTTTGACATCCTTGTCAAGTATCACTTGTCCATAGATCTGAGAGTCTGTTTCTAAACCATCAGTTACGTTCTACTGGTCTATATGTCTATTTATATTTCAGTACCATGCTGTTTTTACCACTGTAGATAGGTAAAATAATTTAATGTTTGGAAGTTAAAGTTCTACAACTTCATTCTTCCTTTTTTGAATTGTTTCCAGCTATTTGGGGCCCATTACCCTTCCAAATACATTTGATAATTGGGTTTTCCATTTCTTTATAAAAAATGTTGTTGGAATTTTTATTGGGATTTCATTTAAGTTGTATATCAGTTTGGGTAGAATTGACATCTTAACAATATTTATTTTGCCATCCATGAACATGGAATGTTCTTCCATTTACTTATGTCTTCATTGATTTCTTTTAGTAATGCATTGTAGTTTTCTGAATACAAGTGCTTTACATCCTTGGTTAAATTTATTCCTAAATATGTGATTCCTTTTGTTGTTATTGTAAATGGAATTTTTTTTCCTCAGTGTATAAAAACACTACTGATTTTTGTGTATTAATCTTGCATCCTGTTACTCTGCTGAATTTGTTTATTAGCTCTAGTAGCTTTGTTGTAGACTTTGGGGGATTTTCTAGGTGTAGGATCATATCATCTGCAAATAGCAAAAGTTTTACTTCTTCCTTTCTAATTTGGATGTCCATTATTTCTTTTTCTTGCCTGATTGCTCTAGCTAGAACCTCTAGCACTATACTGAACAACAGTGGTGAAGTGGGCATCTTTGTCTTGTTCCTGATCTCAACAGGAAAACTTTCAATCTTTCACCATTGAATACAATGCTAGCCGCGGGTTTCCATACATGGCCTTTATCATTTTGAGCAAGTTTCCTTTGATTCCTATCTTTTGGAGTGTTTTAATCAAGAAAAGATGCTGAATTTTTTTCAAATGCCTTTTCTGCCTCAATTGAGATGATCTTATGATGTTTCTTCTTTGATTTATTAATGTGCTGTATTACACTGATTGATTTTCTTGTGCTGAACCACCTTTGCATGCCTAGGATAAAACCCACTTGATCATAACGAACAATTCTTTTGATGGGTCATTGGATTCAATTAATGAGTATATTGTTGAGGATTTTTGCATCCATATTCATTAGGAAATGGGTCTGTAATTTTCTTTTTTTCATAATATGTTTAACTGGCTCTGGTATTAGAGTGATATTGGCTTCATATCACCCTTTTGGAAGAATTTGAGCAAGACTGGTTTTAAATCATCTTTCAATGCTTGGTAGAATTCACTTGTGAAGCCATCTGGTCCTGGGCTTTTCATTTTGGGGAGTTGTTTGATGACTGTTTCAATCTCTGCTTGAGATTGGTTTGGTGAGGTCTTCTATTTCTTCTAGGGTCAGTGTAGGTTGTTCATATGTTCCTAGAAATTTTTACATTTCATCTACATTTTCTAGTTTGTTGGTGTACACTTGTTCATAGTATCCTCTTATGATCTCTTTTATTTCTCTGGGCCAGTAGTAATATCCCCATTTTCATTTATGATTTTATTTATTTGCATCTTCTCTGTTTTTTTCTTTGTCAGTCTAGCTAAGTGTTTGTTAAGTTAGGTGATGTTCTCTAAAAACCAACTTTTAGTTTTGTTAATTCTCGCTACTGCTTTTTTTTTCTTCTCAATTTCATTTATTT
This sequence comes from Tolypeutes matacus, assembly GCA_026826555.1. Lineage (NCBI taxonomy): Eukaryota > Metazoa > Chordata > Mammalia > Cingulata > Chlamyphoridae > Tolypeutes > Tolypeutes matacus. Next base: position 18,251,617 of record JAKSZT010031676.1, read on the forward strand.
TTGCTCTGATCTTTTTTATTTCATTCCTTGTGCTTGCTTTGGGCATAGTTTGCTGTTCTTTTACTAGTTTCTCCACCTGTGTAGTTAAGTCATTGATTTTAGCTCTATCTTATTTTTTAATGTAAGCATTGAGGGCTATAAATTCCCTCTCAGCACTGCTTTCATTGCATCCCATAGGTTCTGACATGTTGTGTTCTTGTTTACATCCATCTTGAGATATTTATTGATTTCTCTTGTAATTTCTTTTTTGACCCACTGATTATTTAGTAGTGTGTTGTTCAATCTCCATATATTTGTTTGTGAATTTTCCCTTTTTCTGCCTGTTATTGATTTCCAGCTTTATTCCATTATGATCAGAGAAAATGCTATGTATAATTTTGATCTTGTTGAATTTATTGAGATCTGCTTTGTGACCCAACATATCGTCTATCCTTGAGAAAGATCCATAAGTACTTGAGAAGAATGTGTATCTTGCTGTTTTGGAATGCACTGTTCTATATATTTCTAATAGGTTTAGTTAATTTATTGTATTATTCATGCTTTCTGTTTCTTTATTGATCTTCTTTTAAGGTGCTCTATCCAATGATGAAAGTGATGTATTGAAGTCTCCAACTATTATTATAGAGACATCTATTTCTCCCTTCAGTGTTGCCAGGGTTTGCCTCAAGTAATTTGGGGCATTCTGGTTATGTGCATAATCATTTATGATTGTTATTTCCTCTTGGTAAATTGCCCCTTTTATTAGTATATGTATTAGTCAGCCAAAGGGGTGCTGATGCAAAATACCAGAACTCTGTTGGTCTTTATAAAGGGCATTTATTTGGACTAGAATTCCACAATTACCAGGCCATAACGCATAAGTTTCTTCCCCCACCAAGTCTGTTGCTATGTGTTGGAGCAAGGCAGCTGCTGACGTTTACCAGGGTTCAGGCTTCTTGGGTTCCTCTCTTCCCGGGGCTCCGTTTCTCTCCAGGCTTAGCTCCTCTGTTTCCCTCACAAGGTCAGCTGTAGATCATGAAGCTCTCTGGGCTTTGCCTTGCTCCACAAGGCCAGCTGTGAACTGTCAGGCAAATGGCTCGTCTCTTTTCACTCTCTTTTCTCTCCTTCCTCATGACCAAGCTCCTCTGTGCTTACTTCTCTGGGCTCCAGCATTGAAACTCAGCATCAGAATGCCAACTCAAAACTGCTCCAACACTGTCCTTTGCCATGTCTTTTATCTTTGAGACCCCACCCACCAAGGGGTGGGGCTTAATGCCCTATTGACGTGGCCCAGTCAACACTCTATTCATAACTTAATCATGCCCAGATTAACAGACCAGTTTATAAGCACAATCCAATATCTATTTTTGGAATTCATAACTTCATCAAACTCCCAAACTGCTACAGTATATAATGGCATTCCTTGACTCTAATATCAGCTTTATTTTTAAAGTCTGTTTCATCTGATATAAGAACAGCTATTCCAGCTTTTGTTTATTTGTTTACTACATGTGTGGAATATCTTTTTCCAGCCTTTCACTTTCAATATATTTGTATACTTGTATCTAAGGTGAGTCACTTGTAGACAGCATATAGATGGCTTATAATTTCTTATCCATTCCACCAGTCTGTGTCTTTTGACTGAGGAATTTAATCCATTAATATTCAATGTTATTACTGTAAAGCCAGTTGCTACTTCACCCATTTTGATCTTTGGGTTTTATCTTCACTTCTTGTCTTCACTATTCTTTTTACACCTTTATAATCTTCATGTCTAGACTCTCTTCCAAGCCTGTCCTTTCTTTTCAGGCTGTAGTACTCCCTTTAGTATTTCCTGCAAAGCTGGTCTCTTGGTTACAAATTCTTAGTTTCTGTTTATCTGTGAATATTCTAAATTTTTTAAAAAAACAATCGTGTTGTATATACATTTCTTGGCTGGCAGTTTTTCTCTTGCCATATCTTAAATATATCATAGCACTTCCTTCTTACTTCCATGGTTTCTGATGAGAAATCAGCACTTAATCTTATTGAGTCTCTTTTCTCTTGCTGTTTTCAGGATTCTTTATCTTTGACATTTTACATTCTGATTAGTTTGTGTCTCAGAGTAAGTTTTTTCAGATTTATTCCAAATGGAGTACGATGTGCTTCTTGGTCATAGATATCTTCAATAGGGTTGGGAAATTTTCTACCATTATTTCCTCAAATATTCCTTCTGACCCTTTTCCCTTCTCTTCTCCTCCTGGGACACTCATGACACATATGTTTGCACATCTCTTGCCATCACTTATTTCCCTGAGACCCTGTTCAATTTTTTCCATTCTTTTCTTTATCTGTTCTTTTGTAAGTTCACTTTCAGAGGCCCTGTCTTTAAGGTCACTGATCCTTTCTTCTGCCTCCTCAAATCTGTTATATACCTCCAATGTGTTCTTAATTTCACTTATTGTGCCTTTCTTTCCCACAAGGTCTGCTATTATTCTATGTATGACTTCAAATGCTTCTTTGTGCTCACCCAATGTCTTCTTGATGTCCTTAATCTCTTTAGTCATCTCATTGAATTTACTAAGGATACTTGTTTCAACATCTATGATTAGTTGTCTCAACTTCTTTATGTCATCTGGAAGCTTAGTTTCTTCCTTTGACTGGGCCATAGTTTCCTGTTTCTTGTTGTGGATTTTTTGTTGCTGTCTCAGCATCTGATTTACTAGATGTATTTATTCTTTTCCCTTTTTCTTTCTTCAGTCTAGGGCTTTTTATTGGTAGCTTTGTGCTTCTGCTCCTCTTTGATACTTGGTTCCACTTAATTTGGAACTTTATAGTGGTTTGTGTTTAGTCAATCTGTATTTTTTTCAGCTCTTTTTCATCTGTTTCTTGCCCTTTCTCACTTGCTGGTTGTGGAGCAGGAGCCAAGGATGCAGTTGGTACTGTAAGCCACGGAGGATGAAGCTGCCTACCTTGCCCCAGGAACAGATGAAGCTTCTCCCACCTTTCTACCCTGCCAGGGGTAGGGATGGAGCCACAGCCATGTGCAGTAAACCAAGTTATGCAGGCCAAGACCGTCTGAGTTGCCTGGAAAGACTAATGAAGCTCCATGCCCCTTCCTCCCCTGCCTGGGGCAGGGATATAGCCACAGGTGTGGGCAGCAAACTAAGCCTTTGTGAGTCAAAATAGACTGCAGTTTCTCAGGTAGACTGATGAATCACTGGCCCCCTCCTTCCTTGCCAGAGTCAGGAATGGAACCTCAGGTAAGCTCAGCTATCTAGTCCGTGCAGGCCAAAAGCAACTTCAGTTGCCTCGAGAGGTTAAGGAAACACTGCCTCCTCCTATTCTATTGGGGCAGAGATGTAGTCATGGGTTTTCCCCACCAGTCTAGTTTGTTCAGGCCAAAAGCAAATGCAGTTGCCCAGAGAGGCTGAGGGTGCACTATCCTTCCTCTTGCCCTATCAGGGGTGGAGATGGAGCCAGAGATGTGTCCAACAATCTGATTCGTGCAGTCCAAAGGCACCTGCAGGTTGTCCAGAAAGGCTGCTGCAGGTCCCCCCAGCTTCCTCCCTGTTGGAGGTGGGGCTGGAGTCTAGGCTAGGGCTGCAGTCCAACCTGGGTGGAAAGAAGCTGATCCCTACTGTCACTGTGATTTTCAATCAGTCTTGCTTCCCCTTATGCTGGGGGCAGAGTCAAAATGGAGGTTAACAGTCTCTTTCTGTCTTGGACAGGTTCAAACTTTAGCTGTTCTTAGGACTGGACTTTAGCCAGCCAAATTTACTAATCGGTAGCTGAAATTGGTGCCTGACCTTCTCTTCCTCCCCCATTTTGAGAAATGGAGCTTCCAACTCCAGCCAGGAAATAGCTCCTGAGGCAGATTGCACTGCCAGTGAAGGATGGGCACCGGTCTCTGCGGCATGGAGTGCTCCACTCATGAATCTTCACTGCGGATGTGCAGTCTCCTCCTTCCATTCTTCCAAGGATGTTGCAGGATACTCTTCTGGTCTCCTGGGCCCCCCAAACAGGTGCTTTAGATAGCTTTGGATGACTACTAACTGTCATGTAGCATGAGCTGACTCTAGGAGCTCCTTACTCTGCCAACATCTTGCCCCCTCTCTCTGGCCTCCTTGTATCATGCTGTCACCCCAAGTTGCTCAGCCCCAGCTACATTAGCCTCATCACTGTCCCTGGAGCACATCAGGCATGCTCCAACATCAGGGGCTTCACGCTGTTTATTCCTTCTGCTTCAAACGCTTTTTCCCCCGACACTCACATGGCTCACTCTCTCTCCTCTTTCATGTTTTTCCCCATTGTCACATTTCAGAGAGTCCTTCCCTCACCACCAAACCTAAGATTACAGTGCCCACGACTCAGATATTTCCAATTCCCTTTTCATGCTTTATTTTCCCCTTAGTGCTTATAAATATCAATATGTTATGTATTTTACCTCTTAGGTATTTTTTATTAAATGTCTCTTCATTCTTATTTAAGCTCCAGGAAAATAGGGATTTTTATCTGTTTCTCTCACTGGTATATCCACATTGGCTAAAATTCACCTGTTACATAGCAAGCATTCAATAGATATTTTTATATGGAGCAATCAAAATATGATACCAGTTGTTGGTTTAAGATAGAAATTTTATTAGTGGTAGGGAGTTTCCTGCTATCCTGTTTCCTAAAAGTTTTAGGTATGATTTTTTATCAATGTCATATATATATGCATATATAGAGATTATCACATACTTTATTCTAATAAACATTTTAATAATTTGTTTTTTAATTTCTTTATTAGAGAAGTTGTGGGTTTACAGAACAATCATGCATAAAATAAAGGATTCATATACTACACACCACGAACACTTGCATTGGTGAGGAACATTTGTTACAACTGTTGATAGAACATTTTTATATTTGTGCCATTAATTAAAGTCCATGGTTTAACTTAGGGTTCACTTCTTGTGTAGTGTAGCTCCATGGATTTTTAAAAATGCTTGTTTCACTCAACATGTCTTCAAGGTTCATCCATGTTGTCTCATGTATCAGGACTTCATTCCCTTTTACAGGTGACTAATATTCCATTGTATGTATACACCACATTTTATTTATCCATTCATCAGTTGATGGACACTTGGGTTGCTTCCATCTTTGGCTATCATGAATAGTGCTGCTATGAACATCAGTGTGAAATTATCTGTTTGAGCCCCTGCTTTCAATTCTTTTGGGTATATACCTAGTAGTAGGATTGCTGGGTCATATGGTAATTCTATACTTAGCTTTCCAAAGAACTGCCAAACTGTCTTCCATAGCAGCTGCTCCATTTTACATTGCCACCAGCAATGAATGACTGTTCCTATTTCTCCACGTCCTCTCCAACATTTGTTATTTTCCATATTTTTACTAGCAGCCATTCTAATGGGTGTGAAATGGTATCTCATTGTGTTTTGATATTTGCATTTCCCTAATGGCTAATGATGTTGAACATCTTTCCATGTGCTTTCTGGACAATTGTATATCTTTTTTGAAAAGATGTCTGTTTAAGTCTTTTGCCCATTTTTTAATTGGGTTGGATGTCTTATTATTATTAAGTTTAAGGATTTTTTTATATATACTCAATATTAACCCTTTATTGAACATGTGGTTTCCAAATATTTCTCCCATTGTGTAGATTGTCTCTTTACTTTCATGATGAAGCCCTTTGAGAAACAAAATGATTTTTTTTTATTTTGATGAGTTATTCTATTAACTATTAATATGAGGAATCTACTCATAAATATCCTACTATTAAACTACTTTGCGTTCTTGAGATAATTCTAAGAGTAGCTAGTTTGCTAAATATGATTTTAAATTCAATCTTCTAGTTATTTTTTGTGTTGTTTGTCAGACTTGAGAATAAGTACTATACTATACTTTTAAAATGATTTGGCTACCTTTTTTTATTTGTCTAGACATTTTATGAAATAAAGGTATATTGTAAATGAATTGTTCCCTCACAGTTTTAAAATGTCTAAATCCTTTTGGAAGTAGCTCTTTGATAACTCTTGCCAATTTAGTCCATGATTATTGGTCTTTCAAGTTTTTTACTTATGTATGAGTCAATTTGATAAGACATTTATTTTCAGGCAAAATCCATCCATTCCACCAATGCTTTCCAATTTATTGGCATGGGGTTTTATATAGTGTTGTGTTTTGTTTTTGTTTTTTTTTTTCCAAAACTTAAACTTTTCTGTTTCTATTGTTACAAACCTGTTTTCATTTCTACTTCTGTCCCTTTGGGTTTCTCTTCTGTCTCTCTCAGACTTTCAAAAGTTTGAGTTAATTTATTTCAAAGAAATAAATCTTGAACTCAATTCTGTTCTGCTATGAAACTCCATAATTTTTGCTTGTATCTTTATTATTTCTTTCGTATTTCTTTCTTTAAGAAATGCATACTCTTTCAATGAGAATTTTAATTCTGCTACCTAATTTTGTTTTTTGTTTTTTGTGTTTTGTGTTTTTTTTTATCATTCTTCCTTATCATCTTCATTTCTCTGTTGTCATTACAAATCATCTTCATCTCATGAGGTATAATAACAGATTTTCCCTTCTAGCATTCTACTCCTGAGTCATAAAGCATGTGTTTTATTGCACCTCACTGATCTTTTAAAGTTTTCCAAACACTTTTGGAAATTTCCATACTAAATCACTAACAGAGGTGCACTCTGCATCTGAGTCTTTGGGCCAATTGCCTCTTTCCTTGTTTTTATAAATTTGTGCTTTTTGCTTCTTTGTTGTTTGCTTGCTTCTCTGCATGGGCTCATGTTTGCCACTGGACAGGGTACATGGGTGGTGCATGGCTTCATTCCCATCCCTTAGTATTAATGCAATCCCCTTCTCATATCATTATTAGGAACACAGCTCAAGTTACAATTTCTCATTTCTGGCCTGTGTTCTTCTGCTGGACTAAGATGGGATCATATCTGTACTTCTTCTACACCCTTAATTCAGAGTACGTAAAAAAAAAAAAACTAAGCTGATATTCTTGATTGTATTACTATGACTATTCTGCCTGTCTCATCTCCCACATACAGCACTCTATTCATGGGACTGACATCTCTTGGAATCATTTATTCTTCATTCAATAATTATTTACTGAGCATCTAATATGTGTTAAGCACTCCTCCTAGCATCTGCCTATCTTTATTTTCTGAGAAGCTGTTTTCTGAACCTTGCTGATTTATAAACAGTGGCCAAAGGATGTGGGTAGAAGGGAACAGTATTTGTACTGTTTCCAACATTTGCACTGTTTGCAACAGTATTTGAGCATCAAAATAGCACCCGGGTCTCTTATCCATTATGAAACGGAAAATAAAGGAGGAAGAAAAGTGTTCTCATCTGCTTTCAGGCCAGATGCACTGCTCTGTCTTGTGAAGGGATGAATTATGACACTACTTATAGTTATCAGTGCATCTTCATCAGTCTTAGAAGTAGCAGAAACTAGAATTGCTCCCAGATTCTTGCCATAGATGTCTCACTGGTTTAGTTTTTCCAGTGCCTTCATTTTTTATGGGGGAAATAAAAATTAAAGCTAGAATCCATGCATGCTTTTCTGAATGTCTTAGTGCAGGGAGCCCAGCATATCCCTCAGCAAAGGCAGATCCTTCAGCCATATTCTAATGACCGGGGGAGTAAAGAGTACACCCAGACACCCATTGAATTCCTAAATAGTTAATGGATCAACTGCAACAACAAAAAAAGCCTCCTTGGAGTTTAATCTAGTTTCAAACCATAAAACCAACATTTCTGTTAAGCTTCAGCCCTGAGCCTGTTGATGTCCATTTGGATGACAGGCATGGCATGTGTTTGCAGGAACAGCAGCCTCTCTTTTCCTCCTTTGGCACATCGGCTGCTGCAGCTAAGAGGACCTGCTCTTTTCCTTCTAGCAGCCTCCATTTAGGAAGCAGTATTAGGCATATAAATTACTCCCTGGACATGTGGTATTGTCTGGCAGGGGCAGGCAGAGGAGAGCCTGAAAGTTACCAGTTACAGATACCATGGATGCAGATAACCAAACTCTGGCACGGGCAGCTGAGACATAGAGCAGGATTTCAAGGCAGGCATGGCTTAGGAGTGGTAGAGAATGAGCTCTGGAGTCAGACATGCCATTTTAGCTGTGATGCCTTTGGTAAATTATACTCTTCTCTCGAGGCTTGTTTTCTCATTTAGTGAATGAAGATGATAATAGCTGCATCATAGGGATACGGAGAGGATTAAGTAAGATTGTATATGTTAAATTTCTGGTACATAAATGATGCTCACAAAGGATAGTTCTGCTCAGGGCCAAGACTAATGTGAAATGAGGGCAGCAAAATTGAAGGGGCACCAGAGGAATCTAATCAATTTAAGTAATGTTTTAATGTCATCTCCTAAAAATTAAGATTAATGAAAAAATCTATGATGAACAAAATATCAAAATTCTAAGCAAAGACAGAATCTGACTTATACTTGCACAACTTTTCCTCACTTGCCTCACCCTAATCCCAGCTCTGGTTCCAATAAAACTTTATTTACAAAGAGGCACCAGCCAATGGGACATAGTTTGCTAGTTAGATTTTTTTTAAAACTATTGCATTAAAATATTTATACTGAATACTGAAGTTTTTGGTGTTCCTTCAATGTTGTTGTTGGAATGAGTTCCTCACCTCACCCCATTTCCAGTGCCAGTTCTGCTCCCCCATTTCCTAGCCATCTATCACTTGTTTTCAATATCAGTGAGAAAATCCATGTGCCCTCTCTCTTCCTTCCCCTCAGTTGTTATCTACTTAGCACCCAGAATTCTTATCAGCATGCCTCCAGCTATTTAACTCATTAATTACAAACATGGTCAATTTATAGGAATGCCCCAACCTGATGGCTCTGTCCCAGCTGGCTTGAACAGCAGAACATCACGTTTTTCTGGAGGCTCCCACAAGATATTTCCTCAACGTCCAGGGTGCTTACAAGTGCAATCTCAGTGTTCCCAAGGCCCCAACATTTTGTGAATGCCTAGTAAGGTCACTTTCCCTCTGGAAGTCCACGACAGGGTAGAGGGAATCTTGCAATAGGTTCTTGGGGAAATAGGGAGAGAGATGCATAGAGTTACCTTCAGAGAACTTCGCAACTGAAGGGAAGGGAATAAGAAATGAATATAAAATAATAATAAGCCTTTATTGGGTATTTCATGTCAGACTCTGTGCTCTATGTATTACCTCATTTAATTCTCCTATAAAGTCCTGTGTGTTATATGTATTATCTCTCCCATTGTACTGATAAGGAAACTGAGACAAAGAAGATTAAGTAATTTGCACAATCAGCTAATAACTAGCATTTCCATTCTCTTTTTTGCTTTACCATAATGAATTGTATGTATTACATAGTGCGTTAAAATTCACAAAGGATTTCATATATATTTTCCACCATGAGCCTTTTCCCAGCCCTGTGAAGTAGGCATGTAGTGTTCCCATTTGACACACAAGGGGCCTGGGCCCCATAGCTAGCAAGAGGCCAGAAAATATTTTCTGGCTCCAGTGATCAATCTCTAATGATTTGCTGTTTCTCATCTAGGAAATGTTCTTTAAAACTCCTAAGCATGTCATTCAAGACTTCTCAAGCTCAACAAAGTCAAATTCACATCTTCCCACACTCCAAACTTAGTCCTCTTCTGAAAGTTCCCTTTCTCAGTGAATGGATACCATAGGATTCATCCTTAGACTCTCACTCTTTCTCACTTCCCATAGGAAATCAATCATCACATTCGAATGATCATCTCCAAAAATATCCTTAGAATCTGCCCAGTTCTTTCAGTCTCACCTATTAACTAGTATGAGCTACTGCTATCTCTCATTTGAATTACAATGTCTCTATCCATATCCACTAGCTCCCACCACGCTTTCATCCTCGATAGGGTAACCAAAGCAATCCTTGTAAGATACAAATGATTTTACATTAGAGATTGAAATGGCTAACGAAGCTCACCATACCCTGTGTGGTTTGGCTCCTGCCTTCCCAGACTTACCACAGAACATGCTATCTGGGGCTCCCTCCTCCTTCTCATGCCCTGTCCTCCCCCTTAATCTCAATTCTCCTGCCAGTTCCCTTTGTTCAGTCTCCTGCTTACTGCTTCTTCTCTATTCCAACACAGGACCAGTTTCCCCATGGTCTGGTCCCTCTGCCTAAAAAGCTTTGTCTCCCCTCCTTTTCACCCAGTTAACCCCTACTCATCGTTCAATATCCAGTGCCAAGTCTTTGGGGAAGCCTTGCCGCCATCTGACTAGATCACACCCCTGGGCTATGGGCTCCACCAGCACTAAGTCTCTCTTTTCTGTGGCACAAGTTTACCTTTTGCTGCCTGTGTCCATTCGCTGTGTGGTCTGTGCCTGTTTCTTTTTGTCTTCCCTTCTCATTTTTCTCCTCTAGGCTTCACCAGGATTCAATCCTGGGGACCTCCGATGTGGGAGAGAGGTACCTTGTCACTTGTACCACCTCAGTTCCTCGTTTCTGTCGCATCTCGCCTTCACTCTCCCCTGTGTCTCTATTTTGTTGCATCATCATCTTGCTGCGGCACTCGCCGCGCGGACCTGCATAGCCTTTGATTCCCATCTTTAATCAATATCGTCTGAGCTCATAGTATGTGCCAGGCACTGTGGAATGTACTGAGGATACACTGAGGAGCAGAACAAGATGCAGTCCCTCTCCTCATGTTGCTCACTGTTTAATGTAGAGGCCACATAATTAATGCTTAATACATAATTAAAGCTTAATGAATGATGATGATTCCATTAGAACAATCATGATTTGGAGTCCTCATTAGAAGAGGAGAAGACAAGACACATAGAGACAACTGGAGGCAGAGAGTGAAGTACTGCAGCTACAAACCAAGAAGGCTGGGGATTGCTGGCAAGCACCAGAAGTTAGAAGAGCCAAGGGAGGATTCCCCCCTACAGGTTTCAGATGGAGCAAGGCCTGCCAACACAATTTCAGACTTCTAGCTTCCAGAACAGTGAAACAATACATTTCTATTGCTGTAAACCACCTCATTTGTGATACTCCGTTGCAACAGCCCTAGGTAAGATGGCCCCTGAGCAGCAAACCCACCAAAATGGTGGACCTAATTTTTAGGGTTTCGATGCCTTCATTGGTTTTCACTGTCTTAAGGTACTCAGAAATATCTGTAAGTGTCTACATCTCCCCCAGTTTCATACAGTTCAGGTGAATTGGGAGATTAGTCATCGGATAACTAGGCTTTTACTCTGAAGAGACTGATAACAAAGAATTGGGGTGGTTGTTTGGAGCATGTGGCATCTGAGCACAACAATCAAGCCTGGCCCTCAGTGATACACCTTATTCCTTCCCTGCTTAGTCCCAAAGATCCTCATTTTTTTTTTTCTTTTATCCAATGAGAATAATGTTAATTACTTCCATCCTGAGTCAAAGGGAAGTACTGGGGAGTCAAACTAGTAATTATAAACCTGGGAAGAGCTTTGTTGTCTGTGGGAGGGACACAAAGCAAAGTAAGTGATTGATGTAGGGACTCCCACAAGTACAGAGCAAATGAGAGAGCAGCAATTCTCATTTCCATATTGAATTTGAGCACTAGGTCCTTTCAAGTTGATTGCATGCTGTAGGCTGACAAGAAAAGAAAGATGGAGAAAACAATAAGGAATAAGTGTTCTTCAAAGCCAAGAATCAGGTTCTGATTTGGAGGGTCACTCCTTGAAAGACCTTGAAGACTTGGTCTGACACTTGGCCTTCTACAGCCAGCTGGAGCATGGATCAGCCTTTGCTATATCAGGCAATTATCTCACTTCAGTACATATATGATGTTAATGACAGGTCAGATCCAAAGGTGAAAAAAAAAAAAAGACAGCACTGCCTGCTCCCCCTAGAAATAGCCATTACCATAATTTTCAACTTGCCAAGAAGAGACCAAAGACTCATCACATGTTCGGGCCAGGAAGACATGCTGGTAGGAAATTAAAAGGCAGGCAAGAATGCAGGTGGCTGAGCTCACCAGAAAGCTGGGCTAAGCAAGGGGCTTGGCATCCTCACATAGGGGAGGTCTCCATAGTCTTGCATTTGTGGAATAACTGGAAGCCTTACAGGATTTCTAAGTACAGTTCACTGACAGCGATCCACTACCCAGCTGTGTTTTAAAAATTGTTTCCCACTCAAAGTGTTCATCTGCCTCTGCCTTATACAGAATGGGCTTGAGAATTAGGCAATCCTAAGAAACTATCTTTGTCTTGCCCAAACGGAGGCATTAGCAGTAGGAAGGAAGACAACAAGGCAGGCACCAAGGTGTAGAGGAAAGTGCTCTAGACTCAGAGTCAGGAGACCTGGACACTGTTTTCATTACACCATTCACAGACTGACTCCATGACCTCAAACAGGGTCTTTAATAATTCTGGACCAGAGTTTCTTCAACTTTAAATGAGAGGGTTTGACAAGGTTACTTTTAAGGTTGCTTCCATTTTATTACAGGAATCTATGCTGTTTAGAAATTTTCTGAACTTGAAGTCTTACCTTTATCATGGTGCTGGATGTTGGGAAGGATACAGAAGAATAAAAGAAGTCCAGGTCTTTTAGTGGAAAGAACATTGGACTTAAAGTAACAAGTAACATTTGACTTCCTAAAGACTCAATTCCCATTTCTGGAAAAAAAAAAATGAGTATAACAATAATGTACTTTGCAGGGTTCTTGAGTGGATTAAATTAAATTAAATTAAATTAAATTAAATTAAATTAAATTAAATTAAATTAAATTAAAT
>JAKSZT010031693.1:0-32983 GCA_026826555.1 Tolypeutes matacus
GGTAAAGACAAATGAGTTCAAGTGGCTAAGAGACTTCAAAGAGAGTCGGGAGGTCATCCCAGAGGTAACTCTTACGCACACCTCAGTAGGAGCTCATAGAACATCTAAGTGCCTATCACCCCACTCAGTGGGGTTCCTGAGAGCTCCGGAGACACCCTGGTCTTATATAAGGGGGGATAGCCCCAGAGACTGATGCCTTATCAGTAGGTTCTATTTTGTAATCTGTGCTCCTGAGAGTGACAGAATTAGACTCAAATAAGTCCTCCCTGCACATGGTTCACCAGTCCCTTCTATTCAAACCTACATGTGATGCTGGAGTTTCTTAGGTATACTTCCAGAGACTGGAGCCTCCCACCTACCTATGTGCCAGGTGTACATGAAATCTAGGTGGAGCTGCAACTCCTACCCTACAGCTCAATGGACTCATCCAAGTCACCTGGTGAGGAGACAACGATGGGCAATTGCCATCCCAGGGAATGGAGAGGGCCTGCATCTGCAGGCAGGATCATCCCACCCACCATATCCATGGGATATAAGCCCTCTATCACTTGTAGTTGGAGTGGACATCACCATCCCAGTCGCCTCTGGATTGGGGGAAGAACTATGGACTAGAGTGGACTTGATGGTATTCTCTTGCTCACATATGGTGATTCTTGCAATGCAAGAAATTATAACAATGAGGTGGAGCCAGTGGCCACTTGACAGTTTTTTGGGTAGGGAGGGGATGAGCAGTTGAAATACAGGGGTTTCTTTGGGAGTTGGAGGTTGTCCTGAGTACTGTTGTGGCAATGGATGTAGGCCATTTTAAATCAGCACACACCACTCAGAACTGAGTGGGAGAGAGTGTGGTCTACAGTGTGAACTGTGGTCTATGGTTGGTGGCAAGGCTCCAGGAGGTGTAGGTTCATTGAGGTTGGTGGGCCACACTATGGGAGATGTTTGTGTTGGATGTGGTGGGAGGTGTGGGAGGTGGGCAACGTGGGAATCCGAGTGGGTTCCGTGTGATATTTTGGGTAATCTAAGCACCTCTTAAAATATAGGTATATATATATATATAAAATAACATTTTTGTAAGCAAATACACATATATGCATATATATTTATATATCATTTTACAAATGTTTGTGTGTATTGTGAGAATTTTGATTTTTACCCATAATAAAAAAAAATAAATAAATAAAAAAAAATAAAAAAAAAAAACTGAAAGACCACTTACATTCACAAAAAAAAAAAAAAAAAAAAAAAAAAAAACCATCTTGGCCAAAATTTTAACACTTGAGCCTAAGTCAAAATGACTTAAATGAAACATGCAGCTATTCATGCTAATAATACAAATTTTGTCCTCTGTCATTACTATCTTCAAGTTATTTTCTTTACAGGAAAACTTAAATAAGTCATAACTGATATATTAACTTATAAATTTATTATTTTATAAACACACATGTTGGTAATTAAGTAGCATATTAAAGCCATAAATCAAATCATTGTCCTTTATGTCAAGGCCTATTATTATTCACTGATTTGGAAACTTCATTTTTATGGATGTGTTACAGGGATGAGGTCAACCTGCAGCCGCAACATAGGCTAATAGAAGTAGTTTTTTCTCTTCTCACATTTTCATTCTCTTTTAATTGGAGCAGGGTTTGGGGATAGAGGTATTAAATGAAACAATATTCAACAATTTTACTTTTAATCAAAGTAAAAAGACTCTTAAGAATAAAATGATGGTATAATATGTGTTCCTTTTATAGCACAAATCCTCAAATGAGTTAAATGACTTTATAAACATTATATGTCTCTCTATATAAACACTATAATGTTTTAAACAAAAATATTAAAGTACATCAAAGACAAGCAAATTTAAAACAAATACAGATATCAAAATATTTAGCTATCTTCCTTTATTCAAGCTTGAATATAGTATTCATGGTGTGAGCAAATCAGTTTAGTTTCCTCATAGTCCTCCATCTCTCTTTTAACATGACACTTGTTTGGTTGTTGAATTTTCAATATAATAGTATTTTAGATCAGTTTCCTTCTCCATATCTCCTCACACTAAATCACAGATTCTTACCTTCTTCTCAAAGCCATGCCCATTATTTTCTAGATCAACTTTTTCCAGAAGCTACTGGCTGATTGTTTAAAACCCATATTCTGGGACCTTGCCACCAACCATAGACCACAGTTCACATATATGAATATACATTTATATATCATTTTGCAAATGTTGGTATGTATTGTGAAAATTTTGATTTTTACTGACAATAAAAATATATATCTTTATTGCCATTTTCTCAATAAAAATAAATAAATAAATAAATACAAAATAAAAAAAATAAAATAAAACACATATTCTCCTGCTTGCAGTGGCTCTTCTCCAGTTTTCCTTTCCTTCTCCCACTTTGAAAAGCTTTCACTATTCCCTCTTTCTTATCAAGATCTTGTTGGTTTCCATGTTTATACTTAGATAACAAGAGATTCTTGTGAGACATCATTAAGGATAGTAACCCCCTGAGATTTCAATTACCTCTGTCAGTAACATTTTCTCTTATATTAGAATGAGCTTCAGCATAATTTCATTATCATGAAGAATTTATTGTTCCTGTTCTATTATTTTCCACTACTTTTGCTGCTATCTTCTCTAGAAAGGTTGATTAATTTTCGTTTAGCATATAATTTTTAATTTTCTCCATCCTGTGGTTATAACTGAAGTATTGACAAACAGAATGGAATGCATCTTTCTGAACGATTATCATAAACAATTACCTTTTTAAAGGAAAGCATATAAAAATTGCGGTTTTCAATGCCTTCTTCTGTTTCTTTAAAATTGTCATTTTTCATACAAATAGCAATAGACTGAGTTTTAATTAAATGCTGAACTTTGTAATGTAACTCATTCATCACTTTCAAACTGTGCACCCAGAGTAGTCCCTGCTGCAATTCTTATAAAAACTGAGTTATGCATAGAGTTCTCAATTATAAGCTGTTAGGCTGGACCATCCAGGAAAACCTGGCACTTTCACAGGTCTGGTGGAAGTGCTTGGATTGGCCAATATAGAAGACCAAGCAAAGAGAGAGGCAGAGGAAATCCAGCTTCTAGTCAGGAGTCAGGGGCACATCCTCTTCCTTCTCCTTGTCGGACATACCTGCACCTGGCACTCAAATAGTTCCTGACATGCAAACTGCTCTTGCTTGACGCTCACCATTTCTATCATCTGCTCCTTGAGAGGGTCTGTATCTTCTTGTCCACTGGCCCTTGCAAACTCAGATTCTTCAGTTCATTTTGATGGCTAAATTTATTTAACTCTGAGAAGAAATCTCTATTGGAAGCAACAGATTCTTATTTGAAATTTAAATTAATATGCAGAGAATGTTGATCATCTGGCATCTATGATGTATGTACAACATGATATGTAATATAATTCTATCAGACATAGGTTTCAACTTATCGTGTGAAAAAAATGACATAGTTAGAACAATTGTAATTATTCTAACTAGTCAAAGGTTCAGAGTTCTACAGTTATCAAAAGGTTCCAGTCAATTCAGTTAATAATGCAGTTAGGAAAAATTATGGAAGCCAATTAATCCATGTGCCTGACTGGCTATGAGAAGAATGTAAAAAAACCCACAGATGTCACTACTCACTAAGGGGACCCACATCTTGGGCTGCAGCCAACCTTCTGATAAGATGGCACATGTCACCAACATCAGATTCACTTGAGGACTCCTTAGAACTGCAGGCTTCTGGGGCCCATCCTAGATCTAAACATCCAAATCTCTCTCTCTAGGAATGGGTTCTGAAACTTGCACATGTATTCCATGTGGTTTTTGACCACATTAAAAATCAAGGGCCATTAGTCAGGATTTCAAAGAAGTTCAAGTAACTAACTTAAAAGAGCATATGATTCTTTTAAGGTGG
Organism: Tolypeutes matacus; assembly: GCA_026826555.1. Classification (NCBI taxonomy): domain Eukaryota; kingdom Metazoa; phylum Chordata; class Mammalia; order Cingulata; family Chlamyphoridae; genus Tolypeutes; species Tolypeutes matacus. The sequence goes on from JAKSZT010031693.1 coordinate 3,920, forward strand.
ATAGACCCCAGAAGATTACATTCTTACAGTTAATCCACTTTGGTGGGTGTAGACCTTTTGATTAGGTTACTTTGGTTAAGGGTATTTTGATTAGATTACTTCAGTAAATAAAGGTTCATAGTGGGTCTTAATACTCTTCATGGAGTCCTTTATAAGAGAATGAAATTGAGAAAAGAGAGTGAGGAGCAAGAAGCTGAAGCAACAAAGCCCAGAGAGAAAGGAGAGACCAGCAGATGCTACCATATGCCTTGCCATATGACAGAGGAGTCCAGGATTACCTCCAGCCCATCTTTGGGGAAAAAATAATTACCTGGTGTTGCCTTGATCTGGACCCTCTCATGGCCTCAGAACTGGAAGCTTGCAAGTTAAAAAATATCCATTGTAAAAGCCAACCCATTTCTGGTATATTGCATTTTGGCAGCCTAGCAAACTATAACAGAGCAGGTTTGGGCAGTAGCTCGCACTACTACTTGAGTGACTGCTAACTGTGGAGCAGATATTCATGGAACTCTCCATGGCTTAATAAAATACTTCATCTGCATGAAATACTGCCAGTAGGTACTTTCTTCCCTCAAATGTTTCAGAATCCCTTTTTTTGGTGGATCTGGATAGCAGGGTAGAAATGCAAAGGGCAGCAAGGTGGAAACAGGAAACTTTAATGGAAGTTCCTTGTTTCTCTAATTATAAATGAAATAAAGCTTTATTTATGTCAACCTTGAAATGCAGTAAATATATACATCAACTTTTTAAAGTGTGTCCTTTATCACCCCTTTTCTTGGAGACATTGAATTTAAGCTTTGTCCTTTGCTGAATCTCTGAATAGAGCTGGTAGTGGAGAGACTATAAGACCACAATCTATTGAGTCAATAAATATTATTGAGGACCCATAAAGTGTCAAGATCCCTGCCTTGAAGGAACTTGAACACCAAGTTTAATATCTGATATTGAGGTTTCCCAAAATATAGAGTATTTTTAAATAAGAAGACATGTTTTATTTTCTAGTATACTGAATCCCAGAATTTATTAGACTTTTATTAAAGAATCCCTTATACTATGCCAAAATTGACTTTCAATATAATTATGAATATGAAAAAAGCATAAATATAAATATTCTCCAAAAGGGAGAATTAATGATGAAAAGAAAATCTGGAGATATAAGGGATTAAAACTGTGTTGGAAGAAAATCTAGTAACTCTTTTCCTATGCAGTGGTTAATTCCTCTCCTGTGTCTCAATACCTTATGGAGAAAATTCTATTTTCATTTCAAAAAGAAAAGCTTTCATGATATGGAATCAGTTACTATATATTATGGGACTGGTTTAATTCCCTTGTCTTCTAGAGACATGTTTTGAAATCCTCCAATATCTTCCAGATGAAGCTAATAAGGAGAAACCATGGAGACAGACAACAAGACACTAAGCACAGACTTTATTCTCCTGGGCCTTTTCTCTGGAATGAGACATATTAGTGTCCTTGTCTCTGTTATCCTTCTGATCTACACCATTTCCATCACAGGAAATACAACTCTGATTGTCTTCATCTGGACAGATTCCTGCCTCCACACCTCCATGTATTTTCTTCTTAGCCACCTCTCCTTCATTGACCTGGTTTTCATCTCCAGCACAGTCCCCAAAATGGTGATCAACTTTTTCTCGGGCAAAAGGAAAATCTCTCTGGTCAGCTGTGGGGTCCAGATCTTCTTCACCCTGACCTTGGGAATCTCTGAGTGCCTCCTACTCACCTTCATGGCTTACGACCGCTATGTGGTCATCTGTCACCCTCTGAAATACCCAGTCATCATAAGCCACCGGGTCTCCCAGCAGATGGTCTTTGGGTCTTAGGTGGGGGGGCTCTGGCCTCTCTAGTCCACACAGCCTACTCCATGCATTTTCCCTTTGTGGCCCCCATGAGCTCCACCAATTCCTCTGTGCGATCATGGCCATCTTGAGACTATCTTACAAAGACATCTCTGCATATGAGAAAGGGGTTGTGGTGACCAGCATTGCTGTGGTTTTTGTCCCTCTAAGCCTCATTCTGACCTCCTACACCCTCATCTTCCTGGCAGTACTACAAATGAACTCTCCTGAAGGGAGAATCAAAGCCCAGGTCACCTGTTCCTCCCATTTGACTGTGGTAACCTTTTACTATGGTCTAGCCATGTTGATATACATGAGACCTGGATCTTCCTACACTCCCATCCTTAACCAGGCACTTTTTATGTTCAATACGATCCTCACCCCCATGATGAACCCCCTCAGCTACAGCCTGAGGAACAAGGAAGTATTGGGTGTACTGAGGAAGGTGCTGTGGAGGTGCTCCATTTCAAAGTAGAATACTCTGTCTTACTGAGTGGACATAAAATTTCATGAAGTATCACTGTGGGACTGCAGGGTGCAAGAAAATCAGTTGAGACTCTCACTGTCCTGTTTTCCCCAACTATAAATATTGAACTCATCCCTGTCTCCTGACGATGTTAGTTTTAAATAGTTATATCCAAGAACACTAAATCACAACTGATCCTCAGTGTGGAAATGAACATATGCCTAATCCTCTGAACTCACTTCATTGGTGTCTCCTGCAATGAAAATTATCAGGTCTCACCTCTTTTAGATATAGCAAGAAAATATGTCAAAATATATGAAGAAAGAGTTCTTGGGATGAAAATGAATTAGCTTATGAGATTAAACATTCTCCAACTTTCTTTTGTTCCAATGAAATGCCCAATAATTCCAGCCCATTGAACCAATGAAACAAAGCCAGAGCTAACAACCTTCAAACAACTTTTACCTTTGCACACCCAGTGATACACTGAGTCATGTCCATTAACCCCGTAATGATGATGATTATCTGTATTGTAGTCTTCATTTTTCTTCCTGAACTCTAATAATAATTGCATATGAATGTTTCTCCTCTGGTCCTTTCCTTTCAACTTATCCACTATTATTAAATAACAATGGATTCCAAAACAATAAATCTTTCTCACATTCAAAATACATTGTATTGTATTTGGATTTTCTCAGTAAATATTAAAGTTTCAAATTAATGGGTTAAAATCAGTGATAATTGCGATTTCACTGTGTGTTTTTCTCATATGATCTTCCAGATCAAGCTAGAAGACTAAGACATGATGCAAGGAAATGGATCCATCAATTCAGAATTCATTCACTTTGGTCTCTTCTCTGGCTCTCAGCATGGTGGCTTCCTCATCATTATTGTCCTCCTGATACTCTTGGTTTCCATCACTGGAAACTTCACCTTGGCCCTGTTGATCTAAGATGATGTTCACTTCCACACCTGCATGTACTTCCTGCTCAGCCAACTCTCCCTTTTGGAACTCACACTCATCTCTACCACTTTCCACAAATGCTCACCAACTTCTCAGGACATAGAGTCATCTCTCAAATAAGCTATTGAGTCCAAATCCTTCTTTATTTGATGCTTGGAGTGGCTGAATGTGTTCTTCTGGCCCTCATGGCCTTTGACCACTACCTGTCCATCTGTAGCCCCTCAGATATCAGATCATCATGACCCCCACAGTTTTTGTGCAAATGGCTGCTTGGTTATGGTTTGGGGGTATTCTCATCTCCCTAATGAACACAATTTATGCTATTCATTTCTCTACTTGTGCATCCAGGAAAATTCATCATTTTTTTCTGTGAAGTTATGGCCCTTCTAAACTCTCAAGGAAGGACAACTCAACCTATGAGAAGATGGTAGTGGTGTCAAGCACAGATTTCCTTCTCATCCTTTTTGGACTAATCCTGACCTACTGTACCCTCATCTTCCTTGCTGTCCTCCACAGGAAGTCTCTGGAGGGCAAGGACAAAGCTCTGGCCACCTGTTGTTCCCAGCATTACATGGTGAGCCTCTACTTTGCTACAGCCATGATTATCTGCATGACTCCAGGTTCCTCTCTCCCTGAGATGTAGAACATCATTTCTTTGTGTTTGAAATTATCATCACTCCCATAATGAACCCCCTCATCTACAGCTTTGAAGAATGTGCTGGTGAGAAGGCTAATGGTTAAACAGTAAAGGAGATGTTATTTTGCCTTAAAACACCCAAATTCTTTATTGTTCTTCCACCTAGTGCTAGTGCATTTATGAAACCCTGAAATATGGATTTCAATTTTCAAAGACAAAAGATAACTTATGTTACTCCTGTCTTTTCAGCTTCCAAATAAGGTGAACTATACCACAATGGAGAGAGAGGGTAGCAGTTTTCAGCTACTTGATGTCCATGTAGAAGCTCCTATTTAACAGTGTTACCCAAATTGACTGATCATAAAATAAATATCTAGCTTCCTGAGTACTATCCTAGACTTCATGAATCAAACTCTCTGGGGAAATGGCCTGAGCATATAGATTTTAACAAGCTTTACATGATTTGAGATGCCCTACTGAATAACATGGTCCTTAGGTACCTTTTCAACTCTATTTCTAACACTTATCTTCAATACACTCTTTACTGCAGCCATATTCACTTATTCAGCCTTGAATATTAAGATAATTTCATTAGTTACCATTTTTGCTCTTCAGCACAGAATGAGCACTGCTGCATGTGTGCATCTACTTAAATGCTACTCTTCAATAAAGCTGTCTTCAGACTTTTACCTGATTTTATTAGCTTCTTCATTACTGCTCCCACCAGAATTCCCTATGCCTCTGGCTTAGATCTTTTTTATGCTGTCTTGTATTATTATTTTTTCACAGATTTGCAGCCACAATGTGTTATAATATCCTTGCACAGAGAAGCTTGAATTTCACTCATATTTGAATGTTCCATAGATTTTTTTGCACTTAGCTTCTCAATATATTTTTGTTGAACTCAAATGATTTCAGTTGAATTCATATTATATAACTTGAGAACAGAAATTTGATCTCCTGTTGTTTTCTGTATCTAAAAATATATAACTCAGGACTCTCTGGAAACTTCTTGCATAGGTTAAGACTCAAATCTAAAAAGACTATGAAACTAAACTGAGCATAACGTTTCTTATGCTAGTATTTATAAGACAATATAAAATGCACTTGAACATATATCACATATTCCTAAGTATTTATCTCTAGGCTTTTAATTATTTAAATTTTAATATCTGATAGAATTAAGGTGTTTGTTAAATTAAGTGTTCAACCATCATACAAAAATTTTACCCTTTTGTGTACTTAAATAGAAACAGCAAAACTCTTAGAGACAGAGAATGGGGTCAAAGTTTGGAGCAGAATCAAGAAATAAAAAATCCTATAAGAAAAACAATCCATATAAAAGAAGTAATAGTATCATCAGCATGGATTGAGAGATCTCAGTTATGCTTTTGACTTCATCTTCTTATGTTAAGAATAGATCAATTCTAGATGTCTTAACTTGACATTCACCATTCTCCTTATTCAAGATAATCTTACATGGTAAATCTTCCTTCTCATCCATTTCAACATGAGTTTTCTGATTTACTTACTCAGGTCTATTTTATTTTTGTTGTTGTTCTTTATTCATTCTTGTGTAAGGAAAAGGTTTTAAAGCTGCTATTTGATTGCCTGGTTACTTTCCACTTATAAGAAAAAAAGAGATATCAATGCTTAGGAGACAGTCGGTATATTCTACACAGATACACTAAATGTATTAATGTTTTAATGTACTAATTTATTAAAAAATCACTTGAAAAACTTTTAAATATATAAATTCTATGGACTAACCCTCTGAAATTCTAATTCAGGATATCTTGAGTGGGGTATGGAAATCATAATTTTTAACAAGATGCAAAGTGATCCTGATCCTGATGTTCTGAGGACCATAGTTTGAATAAATTTGACCTAGCCTCAGAGGATTGTAGAAGGAGGTGCTGATGAATTGGCTCTGAAATATTTTAATTAATGAGCTTCATAGGTTATTCTAATGGTCTTAAAAGTTTGAAAAGTAACTACTCTAGTGAAACTCTGCATTTTTGCAGGTGAAAATATCAAGGATTAATGAAATTGTGACTCTGCTGCGTAGCTATTCCTAGTCAGTGAAAATAGCTACATTTGTGCTGTAATATCCTGAGTCTGGAAATAGTGAGCTTTCCTTCTCATAACATAGCCAATGCATCTTCATAAAGAACATCATCACAGCTATCATGTCAACACAATATTAATTTATTTGATACTGTGTAGGCTCCAAAGACAACCACTTCTTCCTGGGCCTCTTCTCTGACTTCTGATATCCTGGCTCCCTCATCACCATTGTCTTCTTGATTCTCATAGTGATTTGAAACTTGTCATAATATCTTCCATCAAAATCTGTAAGTTAAATGTTTACCACTTTGATTGTTTATTATCTTTCAGTGTGTAAATGGGTAGAGAGAAGAATATGAGAAAGTCATGTGAATGTCAATAGGACCAACCTGTTGAATCAAAAATGTATCATGAGCAACACTCTACTGCTAATCAATAGAGACAATTAAGGTTCTGTGATCAGAGAAAACAATAGGCTATACATTTCAAATGTGGTAACATGATGATGCTTTCTGTTACTTCTCATAATTATTGCTCTCTGACATGAAATGGTGATCTGAAAAAGTCTGTCTTTCTAATAGGAACGTCATTTTGGAGGCAACTCTTGGACTCCAAAAGCTCCTGAATTCTTTTGAAATTATTTTTGCAAACAACAGAAAGATAAGACACAACCACCCTCAACCCAAGTAAACTCAAAGTCAGGTTAAGGCTTACTGACATAGTACAAAAGGGCCTGTGTCAGAAGGCAGTCAGGAGGGAGTGGGAAGTAACAGGTTGGCAAACCTTTCCCAAGAATCAGTTGGGAATGTCAGCAATGATGAATTAGCTAGGTTATAATTAACATGATGTACTTTCCAAGAAAGGATAAACACAGAGATTTGGGGGACAGGACTTGGCAACAAGAAAGTTCCAGTAAGAAGAGCCAAGTGTGTTTGACATGAAGGAATGTGTAATGGCAAGCACCTCATCTTTGAAAATGACCCACCCTTTTGTATCTCAGACTGTTATGATGGCATTAGGGAGCCATTTCTAGTAAAATAGTGTGTGAACAAATGGGAGGTCTGAGTGATCTAGGATCATGCCCAACAAGCAGCTTTAAGAACTCTTTGTTGAGACAAGTCACCTCAAGTAAAGGAGATTCCATACAAACCTATAGACCAAATGTATCCTTAAAAAAGAGTATATTTATATTTCCTATCTGAAGGTACCATCATGTGCTCAGGACCAAGATCTCAGCTGATGTCAGCCCACTCCTCACTTTCCAGCCTCTCTTTGTGTCCTGGCCTCAGATGCTAGCTACAATACCAGGTCCAGATCTGTCCAAACCCTGAGCCATGAAGGGCAGAGGCAGGCAGCCTAAGATGCCAACCAGGGCTGGCACTTGCTGACTGCTTCCAGTGACCAGACTAGACCAGCTGGGTAAGCCACTGCATGACTACATAACCCCCAGTGCCAGCCATGGTCACAGAACAACTTCTGCCTCAATCTCCTCTCACATTGCTTCAGAGCTGCTGTACCATACCTGGTTATTGTCTTTTACATGCTTTATGTGATCTCATTAAAGCCTCATAAAACAACCTCCACAAGGTGCAAAGAATTGCCCCACATTGCAGATGAAGAAATGAGGCCCCAGGAGATAAGATAAACTACCCAAGATTACCAAGCTGCTGAGCAGTAGAGGTGGGATTGAATCTGAGGTGAACCCTATAGCTTCTGCTTTCCCCACTCCTCTGTACCATTTCTCTATTATTCAGTCAAGCTTGCACCAGATCCCTTGCCCAGTGAGCTTGTCTCTGGCCATGCTCTTGATTGGCATTCATTGGTGGAGAGTCTTGAACCCCAGGGACTTTGATGAAGCTTAATTTTCCTACACTCAACAAATATTTATTTAGTATCTGTTACAAGTCAGGAACAGTGCTGAGCCTTTGTGGAGTTTTCTGGCTGTCTGAACTTGCCCAAAGCTGTGCCTGGTCCTGGACTCCACCTCCTAGAGCCATTGCTGTGTCTTCAGGGCACCATGGCAAATGTATGTCACTCTTATATGGTGTTAATAATAGGGTGGTATATGGGAAAAATACACCTAATGCAAACTGTGGACTATAGTTAGCAATATTTTAAGATTATTTCATCAATTGTAACACAAGTACCACAACAATGCATAGTGTCAATAACAGGATGTTATAAGGGTTATGGGGTTTTCATTTTGGAGCACAGAATACTTTCTAAAATTGATTGTGGTGATGAATTCCCAACTCTGTGATTATACTTAAAGCCATGGATTGTACACTTTGGAAGGATTGTATGGTGTGTGACACAAACTGTTTTTTTTAAAAAAAACATGATAAAACAAATATATATATGAAAAAGTTTTCAAGACATCAATATCAGATGCCTAAATGTATCAAGCAGAGGGATCCTGAGAGACAGGAAATAAATGAGGTTAACCATAAAAATGCCTCAAGTTTACTTTTTTCAGAGAGTTTCCATGCTGTGGTGCTGGGAGGGAAAACACAGAACATGTGGACTTTTTAATGTGAAGAGGAAGACCTGAGAGTCAAGAGATACCAAGGTGGCTAGAGATCACAAAACATAGTACTGGAGGAAAGACAATAACTCAGAAAGAAACCTCAGGAGATCTGCAGATGTTCTCCCTCAAGTATTCAGGAAGAAAAAATTGATCATATATACATGTATGGAAACTACCTGAGAAAGAGCCACAAGAAAGGATAAAAGATAAGAGTTTCTGCTATTAACACTGTGGTGATAGGAAGAGTGCTTGTTCCCACAAGTCAGAGGGGAAATCCTTATAAATTTTCCAGAGCATTAGGTATAGCTCACAGAAAGGCCTTGCCTCAATAGTCAGTTTTTATAAGCACTGGGCTGAGCACAATTCTGGTCCCACCTTTCAAGCAAGATATTAAAGGATCAAACTGTTTCCAAGGAACTGATCCCAGGGCAAAGCTCAAGAATATTTTTAAGGAAAAAAATATATCAAGCACCGAATAAAGGTATAGTACATAATGTTCAAAGTGCAATAAAAAATTAATAGACATTCAAAGAAGCAGGAAAATATAGCCAGTAATGAAGAGAAGTATCAATCAATTGAAATCAACCCAGAGATGACATAGATTAGGCAGTCACATCAACAGGCTAAAGAAGAAAAATCATATGATCATATCAATCAATGTATAAAATTTAAAAGCATTTGATAAAATCCAACACTTGGTCATGATTAAAACTCAGCAAGTAAAGAATAGAGCAGAATTACCTCAACCTGATTATGAGAATATACAGAAAACCTACAGTTATCACACTCAAGAGTTAAAGATTGAATGATTTCCACCTAGTATTGAGTAAAAGGTAAGAATATCCACTATCACTACCATTACTGAAATTTCATACCACTTGATTAAGACAAGAAATAATAAATGTCAATCCAATGGGAAAGGAAGACATAAAATGTCTCTATTTGTAGATGGCATGCTTATGTACATAGAAAATCTTAGGGAGGGTAGTGGTCCAAGATGGCATTAGTGTAGGAGGACACACACTGCAAGCTCCCAAAGCAAGGTGGATTGTGGATGGGGTCCTGCCTGGGGGTCTGTGTTGTGCACACGTGGAATGAGAAGCTTGAGACATCTATCTGCGCTGATCAGTGGCATGGATGGAACGGTAGAAATTCGTGAGTTTTAAGCCAACCAGTGGTGGTTGGCATGGACAGCTGAGTCACGTGGTTAGGTAGAAAATAAATAAAACAGCCAGGTGGAGCCGCCAGCGGGGCAAGAAAGTTTTATTTTCTGAGTTTTGGCTGCCTGGAGCCCCTTGGAATTTGGGTGAACAGAGCAGCCGGAGCAAATCAGCACCTGGTGGAGGGGAGGGGTAATTCTGTTTGGGGGAGGGAGTTGATTTGACTAGCTGCCCAGGGATAAGCCCCGGGCTGCTGCGGAACCAGGAAGAGGGGACACTCTCCAAAAGTGGGAGGGTTCTGTTGGAGGACAGGGAAGGGAATTTTTTTTTTTTTGCCATCGATCTGACTTCCTGGACCACCCCATAGTTTGGGGAGCAGATAAGGCGACCTGAAGCACCATCAGGCTGAGGGAAGAGGCAAATCTGCAGAATCAAACTGATTTAAATAGCAACGCAATGATGCTGGTGCTCGGCTACAGAAGGGGCAGAGTTGGCCATCTTTAGCACTCTGCACTGACGAAAATCACAGCTACAGCTTCCCTGGGGAGTCCAGGAAGTAGGACGTGCTTGATTAATTTCCACGAGCCCAGCCAGGGTCCCTTGCATAAGGGGGTTGGTCTAGAGGAGGAATTATTTTGGGTGCTGTATTTTGCCAAAAAAAAAAAAAGGTGAGAAGGTCACTTCAATAAATGAAAAATAAATTCATTTTAATTTAGTTTAATAACTAAAAGCTGTTTCAGGACCTGCATATAGCACCCTGTGGGGAAATTGATTGATAAACACAAGTAGGAATAGAGGATCCATGTGAACCCTAGGGGAAACATTGACGCTCCTTAGTTTTGTTTGATTGCTTGCCTGTGTGGATCTTTGGTTTTTCTCTGTTTATTTCTGGTCTCTTGCTTCACTTTCATATTTCCTCCCTCCTTTCTTTTTTTCTTTCATTTTTTTAAATTAGGTGCTGCTAGCTTGTTGCTTCTTTGCAGTGCTTCTTTTTCAGCAACTTCCCACTCACTGTCTAAATTGATTTTGTATTCCAAACTACCGTATCCTTCGTTCATCTTTCTGCCTTCTGCTTTATGTGGTGGCTCTTAGATATAACATTTTTCCATAGGCCCACAACTTAAGGGTGTCAATTTCTATTCCATCTATTTTGTTTTCTTCTTTTTTTTTAGTATTAACTTTTTCCTTTCAGCCCTTTCTTTACTATTTCTCCCCATCCACATAATTCTAGCCTTCGAAATCACTATATATATATTCCTCCATTTGTTTTCCCAGTCCATTGTAGGAACTCCACTTTTTTTCCTATTACTCAACACTGCTTACACAAGTTAAATATTCATCTCATTAAGTTTCATTTGGCCCCTCTTATAACTTTTATCAATATTACTATTATCCTTCTGCTTTCCTTACATCTTTTGATTCCTCTGGTGCTAATCTTTTGCCTTCAAGGGAACATAGAAAGAAGCAATGAAATAAAATAAGAAGAAAAAGTGCCAAAGAGAAAACTTAACACACATGCAGAACCAACAGCTAAATAAAACTCTAGAGCATAGAGAAAGCTAATCAACTAAACAAACCCATCAAGATAATATGATGACCAGAGGGCAACAAAAAGATACAAATGACTCTGAGAAACAGGAAAATTTGGACCACTCCAATGAACAAATTTAAAATGAGGAAGTAATGCAGAACACCGAACAACTAATCAAAGCTATCCAAACAAATATTATGGACCAACTTAAAGAAGTGAAGGAAGAGATTAAGGATATAAAGAAGACACTGGGAGAACATACTGAAGAAATTGCAAATATGCCTAAAAATATAATGGATATGATGGTGAACAATGGCACAATCCAAGAAATCAAAAAGACGCTGGATTCACATAACAAGAGATTTGAACAGGCAGAGGAAAGAATTAGTGATATGGAAGACAACACTGCTGAAATCAAAGAGATAGTAGAACAGAAAAAAAAAAGATAGAAAAAAATCCAGCATGGACTCAGGGAATTAACTGATAACACAAAATGCACAAACATATGCAATATGGGCATCCCAGAAGGAGAAGAGAATGGAAAGGGAACAGAAGGAGTTTTGAAGGAAATAATGGCTGAAAACTTCCCAACCCTATTGAGAGAGACAGATGTGCAGATCCAGGAAGCACAGTGCACCCCAAATAGTATAAATCCCAAAAGGCCAACTCCAAGACATATACTTGTCAAAATGTCCAATGCTCAAGACAAAGAGAAAATACTCAAGGCAGCAAGAGAAAAGAGAACCATCACATACAAGGGAAGCACAATAAGATTAAGTGCTGATTTCTCAGCTGAAACCATGGAGGCAAGAAGACAGTGGTATGACATAGTCAAAACACTAAAAGAAAAAATCTTCCAGCCATAAATTCTCTATCCAGCAAAACTGGCATTCAAAAATGATGGAAAGTTCAAAATATTCACAGATAAACAGAAATTAAAAGAGTATGTCAATAAGAAAACTGCACTTCAAGAAATACTGAAGGAAGCTCTACAAGTTGAAATGAAAAAACAAGCGAGAGAGAGTTGGAGGAAAGTTTAAAAACAACTGAAAGACAAAAAGAGAAACAAAACAACACATGACATACATTAACCCAAAGAAAAAATGACTGAAGTAAGAAATTCGTTATGAGTAATAACAATGAATGTTAATGGATTAAATTCACCAATCAAGAGACAGAGATTGGCAGAATGGATAAGAAAATATGATCCATCGATATATTGTATGCAAGAAACCCACCTTTGATCCAGGGATTCAAGGAGGCTGAAAGTGAATGGCTGGAACACAATTTTACAAGCTAACAGTAACCAAAAAAGGGCAGGTTTAGCTATTCTAAAATCAGACAAAATAGACTTTAAATGCAAAACTATTGTAAGAAACAATGAGGGACAATATATATTAGTAAAAGGAGTAATCTCTCAAGAAGAGAGAACAATCATCAACATTTACACACCTAATCGGGATGCCTCAAAATACGTGTGGCAAACTCTGCAAAAACTAAGAGGAGAAATAAATTCCTCTACAATTATAGCAGGGAACTTCAACACACCACTATCATCATTAGACAGAAAATCTAGAGAGAGAATCAATAAAGAAACAAAGGCACTCAACAATACATTAGAAGACCTGGACTTAATAGACATATAAAGAACACTACACCCAAATACAGCAGGATTTACATTCTTCTCATGTGCACATGGAACATACTCCAAAATAGACCACTTGCTAGGCCACAGAACAACTTTCAATGAATTCAGAAAGATTGAGATTAAACAAAGTAATTTCTCTGACCACAACGAAATGAAATTGGAAATCACTAAGGGCCAGAGAAACAGGTTAAGCACAAGGATATGGATGTAAAACAACACACTCTTAGACCAAGAGTGGGACAAAGAGGAAATCTCAAAAGAAATCAGTAACTACCTTGAAACTAAAGAAAATGACAACACAACATATCAAAACCTATGGGATACAGCAAAAGCAGTCCTGAGAGGGAAGTTCATACCATAAATTTATATATTAAAAAAGAAGAAAGAGCTAAAATTGAAGACCTAACTGCACACTTGGAGGAATTGGAAAAACAACAACAAACTAAACCTAAAGGAAGTAGAAAGAGGTAAATAATGAAGATTAGAGCAGAACTAAGTGAAATAGAGAATAAGAAAGCACTGGAAACAATAAACAGAACCAAAAGGAAGATCTTCAAGAATAACAATAAAATGGACAAACCCTTAGTAAGACTAACAAAGAAAAAGAGAGAACAGATGCAAATACATAAAATAAGGAATGAGCAAGGTGATATCACTACTGACCTCACGGAAATAGAGTATCATAAGAGGATACTTTGAAAAATTATATGCTAACAAGAATGAAAATTTAGAGTAAATGTACAAGTTTCTAGAAACCCACAAACAGCCGACATTGATGAAAGAAGAAATAGATAAACTCAACCATCCAATTAAAAGTTAAGATATACACTCAGTCATCAAAAACCTTCCAACTAAGAAGAGCCCAGGACCAAATGGCTTCACAGCTGAATTCTACCAAACATTCCAGAAAGAGCTAACACCAATTCTACTTAAGCTCTTCAAAAAAAAAAAAAAAAATAGAAGTGGAAGGAATATTGCCTAACTCATTCTATGATGCCAACATTACCATAATACCAAAACAAAATAAAGTTACCACAGGAAAGGAAAATTACAGACCAATTTCTCTAATGAACCTAGATGTTAAAATCCTCAACAAAATACTAGCTAATCACATTCAACAACATATCAAAAGGATTATACACCATGACCAAGTGTGCTTCATCCCGGGTATGCAAGGATGGTTCAATATAAGAAAATTAATCAATGTAATACACCACATAAACAGATTGAAAGAAAAAAAAATCACATGATCATCTCTATAGATGCAGAAAAAGCATTCTACAAAATACAGCACTTTTTCTCATAAAAACACTACAAAAGATAGGAATAGATGGAAACTTTCTGAATATGTTAAAGGGTATATATGAAAAACCCAAAGCTAACATCATTTTCAATGGTGAAATCCTAAAAGCCTTCCCTCTGAGATTGTGAACTAGACAAGGATTCCCATTATCACCACTCCAATTTAACATTTCTTAGAAGTACTTACACGAGAACTGAGACAAGAAAAGGACATAAAAATCATCCAGATTGGAAAAGAAGAAGTAAAAATTTCATTATTTGCAGATAACATGATCGTATACATAGAAAGTCCTGAGAAATCTACAACAAGGCTCCTAGAACTTATAAAAGAGTTCAGTAATGTTTCAGAATATAAGATCAATGCTCAACAATCAGTAGCATTTCTATACACCAACAACGAGCAAACTGAGGAGGATATCAGGAAAAAAATACCATTTACAATAGGAACTAAAAGAATCAATTACCTAGAGATAAATTTAACTAAAGATGTAAAGGACTTATATACAGAAAACTACACAACACTGTTAAAGAAAATCAAAGAAGACTTAAATAAATGGAAAAAATATTCCCTGTTCATGGATAGGAAGACTAAACATCTTCAAGATGTTTATCCTATGCAAACTAATCTACAGATTTAATGCAATCCCAATAAAAATTAACAGTGTATATTTTAAAGAACTGGAAAAATTAACCACAAAATATATTTGGAGAGGCAAGAGGCCCCGAATTGCCAAAGACATATTGAAAAAAAGAACAATGTTGGAGGTATCACACTACCTGACTTTAAAATATATTACAAATCTACAGTGATCAAAACTGCATGGTATTGGCACAAGGATAGACCTACTGACCAATGGAACTGAATTGAGAGTTCTGATATAGATCCTCACATATACAGTTATCTGATATTTGACAATGCCATGAAGCCAACTCAGTTGGGAGAGAATGGTCTCCAAGTGGTGCTTGGAGAACTGGATATCCATATTCAAAAGAATGAGAGAAGAATATCATCTCACACCTTATACAAAAATAAACTCAAGATGGATCAAAGATCTACATATAAGATCCATATCCATAAAGACCTTGGAAGATAATGTAGGGAAGCATCTACAGGAACTTGTAATAGGATATGGTTTCATGAACTTCTCAGTCAAAGCTCAATCAGCAAGAGAAAAAATAGATAAATGGGATGTCATCAAAATTAAAAACTTCTGCAACTCAAAGGCTGTTATTAAGAAAATAAAAAGGCAGTCTACTCAATGGGACAAAATATTTGGCAACCATATATCTGATTGCAGCCTAATATCCTGCATATATAAAGAAATCCTACACCTTTAAAAGAAAAAGAAAAAGAACCCATTTTAACAATGGGCAAGTGACCTGAAAAGACAATTCTCCAAGGAAGAAATACAAATGGCTAAAAAGCACATGAAAAAATGCTCAACATCACTTGCCATCAGGGAAATGCAAATCAAAACTACAATGAGATACCATGTTACACCCATCAGAATGGCAGTTATTAAAAAAACAGGAGACACTAAATGTTGGAGAGGATGTGGAGGAATAGGAACCCTCATCCACTGCTGGTGGGACTGTGGTATGGTCCAGCCACTGTGGAGGACAGTTTGGGGATTCCTCAGAAAACTAACAGTAGACCTTATATTTGATCCAGCAATTCTACTGCAGGATATATATCCAGAACTGAAAGCAAAGACACAAACAGATATATGCACACCAATGTTCATAGTGGCATTGTTCACCATTGCCAAAAGTTGGAATCAGCCCCAGTGCCCATCAATAGATGAATGGATAAGCAAAATATATTACTGAGCTCTAAGTAGGAATAAAGTGCTAACACATGGAATAATGTGGATGAATTGAAGACCTTATGTTGAGTGAAGCAAGCCAGGCACTGAAGGATGAACATTATATGACCTCACTGATTTGAACTGAGGAAAGTGAGCAGTCTCTGAGAATCATAGTGTGAAAGATAGGTTAACAAAGGAAAGGAAGAGGAGATTAGGCTGTGAACCATCACCCATATGGACATAATATATGGTAAAGGAATAGAGTATAGTTGCATATTGAAGGATAGGACAGATGGGTACTGATATTACTGGGTTTGGTGGTACAGCGTTGACAAGTGGTTAGATTAGGAAGGGCATGTTCAAATACCCAGGGTATGTATCTATGAATCTTGACATTCCATGAGTCCAGACAGGGGAGTGTCATATGCCCCAGGGGGGTGGGGAGGAAGGAACAGTTAAGATCTAGTGGGGTATTTAGTGGTCATAGGAAAGGTTTTTCATTACCTTACAGTAATGGACACAGGACATGGTAAATATCATCAAAACTTATTAAACTGTATTGTCTAAATGGTAAACTATACTGTAAATTATTAACAATGTTTAGTTGCTATATTTTGCTATCTGCATAATAGTTATAACAATGCTAACATCCAAAAAAAAAAAGTGGGGGATTAATATGGGGTGGGGAAGGGCGGTGGTTTGGTATCTTGGAGTCTCCGGTATTCCGTCTGTGACTTTACTGTGACCTAAAACTTCTTTGAAAATTAAATGAAAATTTGGGAGACACTGGGGATTGAGAGGGGGAGGGTGTCACGGCACATCAGACACCCAATAACACAGTGACAAAAGGAAAATAAGAATATCTATATATATTTTTTAAAAAGGCATTTCTTTTGTTTTTTTGCCCCATTTTTTTTGAATTTCCCAATCTGCTAATCATAGTTTGTTTTCTTTTGTTTTTTGTTTGATTGTGTGCTTGTTTGTTTTTTCCCTAAGTTTCCTTATGTTTGTCTCTTACATGTAAGCTTATACATGTTGTTTCTTTTTCCTATTAAGTGTGTTTGATTATTTTATGGGCAACAAGTTCATGGAAGATTTAGATCACAGAAGGGTTATAATGGGTACTGCAGAGGATTACTGGTGGGGGGTGTCTGGGAGGGGGGATTCATGGGAATATGTTCATCTGAATAAACATGTAAGATATACAAAATTGTTCAAAAGATCAAAGGATGGGGCATGGTCACGATGGGTGGACAATCACTCAATTAATGAGATAATCTGAATTTTTAGCCTTGAGAGCTCTGCCACATTCTCCTAGAAAGCAGCAACAGCCCTCTGATTGCAGGGACAGTGTCTGTCAAAAGAGGATGGACCACTGATGAGTTCTTGTTATTGATGACTACACTTATGAGTTTTTACTCTTGTAACTGAAACTTAGCTTACTTTTATGGAGTGCCTAAGGGTTGCCACCTGAGAGCCTCCTTGTTGCTCAAATGTGGCCTCTCTCTAAGCCAAACTCAGCCTATGAATGCAATACCTTCCCCCCAATGTGGGACATGACTCCCGGGGATGAGCCTCCCTGGCAACGAGGGATTAATACCAAGTGCCAACTGGCAACACAACTGGAAAAAGACCTTGAATAAAAGGGGGAAAAGGTAAAGACAAATGAGTTCAAGTGGCTAAGAGACTTCAAAGAGAGTCAGGAGGTCATCCCAGAGGTAACTCTTATGCACACCTCAGTAGGAGTTCATAGAACATCAAAGTGCATATCACCATACACAGAGGGGCTTCTGAGAGCTCTGGAGACCCTCAGGCCCTATATAAGGGGGGATAGTCCCAGAGACTGACACCTTATCAGTGGGCTCTATTTTGGAATCTGTGCTCCTGTGAGTGACAGAATTGGACTCAAATAAGTCCTCCCTGCACATGGTTCATCAGTCCCTTCTATTCAAACCTATATGTGATGCTGAAGTTCTTAGGTATACTTCCAGAGACTGGAACTTCTGGCTTACCTATGTGCCAGGTGTGTGTTGAATCTTGGTGGAGCTGCAAATCCTACCCTATGGCTCAATGGACTCATCCAAGTCACCTGTAGAGGAGACAACGATGGGCAATGGCCATCCCAGGGAATGGAGAGGGCCTGCATCTGCAGGCAGATCATCCCACCCACCATATCCATGGGATATAAGCACTCTCTCACTTGGAGTTGGAGTGGACATCACCATCCCAGCCCCATCAGGATTGGGGGAAGAAGTATGGGCTAGAGTGGACTTGATGGTATTCTGTAGTACACATATGATGATTCTAGCAATGGAAGAAATTATAAAAGTGAGGTGGAGCCAGTGGCCACTGGACACTTTCGGGGCAGGGAGGATATGTGCAGTTGAAATACAGGGGCTTTTTCAGGATTTGGAGGTTGTCCTGAGGGCCGTTTTGGCAACAGATGTAGGCCATTTTAAATCACCACACATCATTCATAACTGTGTGGGATAGAGAGTGGTCTATGATGTGAACTGTGGTCTATGGTTGATGGCAAGGGCCAGGATTTGTAAGTCCATTGAGGGTGATGTGCCACACTTGTGGGAGATGTTTGTGTGAGATGTGGTGGGAGGTATGGGAGGTGTGGAACTTGGGAATTCCTGTAGGTTCTGTGCAATATTTAGGTAATCTAAGCACCTCTTAAAATACATACATATATAACATTTTTGTAAGCAAATGCACATATATGCATATATATTTACATATCACTTTACAAATATTGGTATGTATTGTGAAAAATTTGATTTTTACCCACAATAAAAAATAAATTAATTAAAAAAAAAAAGAAAATCCTAGGGTATCTACCAAAACCAAAGAAACAAAAACTCAGCAAGGTCACAAAATAAAAGATCAACACTCAAATATCATTCTCATTTTCATATACTAACAACAAACGTGCAAACCAAAATTAAAAACACAATACCATCTAAAATTGCTCCAAACTAATGAAATACATAGATATACACTTAACACAATATGTACAACATTTGTTATGCTCAAATTTTAAAATGCTGATGAAAGAAATCAAAGAAGCTTTAAATAAATGGAAATAAATATTGTGTGCCTGGATTGGAAGACTCAATAGAGTAAAAATGTCAATTCTCCCCAATTCAATTTATAGATTTAATACAATTCCTCTCAAAATCTCAGAAAGGGTTTTTGAAGACATAGACAAGCATATTCTAAAATTTATATGAAAATGCACACACACTAGGACAGCTAAAACAATCTTGAAAACAAAGAATAACGTTGAGAAATCACACTTACTCTACTACAGTTATAGAAAGAACAAAACAGAGAATCCAGAAACAGACCCAATCAAGTATATTCAACTTGTTTTTTTACAAAGGAACAAAAGCAATTCAGTGGGGGAGGGATATGTCTTTGAACAAATTGTGCTGATGCAATTGGACATCCATAGGTAAAACAAACAAACAAACAAAAACCCTCAGACCTAATCTCATGCCTTATGCAAAAATCAATTCAAATGCATCACGTACTTTTAAATAAAATATAGAACTAAAAAACCTATCCAAAATAAACAGGAGGATCTTCAGGATTGAAGTGTAAGTGAAATGTTCTTAGACTTGAGAAAGAGAGCACAATTCATAAAAGGAAAATTGATATATTAGTCTTCATCAAAATTAAAACCTTTTTCTTTGAAAAATCTCATGTGAAGAAAGTGAAAAGACAAGCTACTGACTGGAAGAAATATTTGCAAACTACATATCAAAGGGCAAGCATATAAAATATATAATGAACACACAAAACTCAGCAGTAAAACATCAAAAAATGGTATTAGAAAATGGGCAAAAGTTATCACAGATATTTCACCAAAGAAGATAGTGAGATGGTAAGTAAGCACATAAAAAGATGATCAACATCATTACCCATCAGGGATGTGTAATTTAAAACCACAATGAGATACCACTACATACTGTTATTAGTCAGCCAAAAAGGTACTGATACAAAGTACCAGAAATCTGTTGGTTTTTTTAAAGGGTATTTATTTGGAGTAGAAGCTTATAGTTACAAGGCCCTAAAGAGTCCAACTCAAGGTACTATAAGAGGTATTTTCTCACCACATGTCTCTTACCACATGTTGAAGCAAGATGGATGCTGATATCTGTGAGGGTTCAGCCTTCTTCTTTCCTCTTAATGCTCCATGGGCCCAGGCTCTTCCAATCCCAGCTGTAGGCTGGAAGGATCATTTCTTTCTGAGCTCAGCTGCTCTGCACAGCTGTAAACTATCAGGCAAATAGATCATCTGTTTCCCAGGGTCATAGGATGAAAGCTGACAAGTTCTCTCCTCTTCCATGTCTATGGAGCTCTCTCCATTCCTCCGTGTATATCTCCTTGTGTCTTCTTGATTGAGTGTCCATTTACACAAACTACCAAAGAGGTGGGGACTCAATTCTGCATGCCCTAAAGATGTGGTCAAATCGAAGCCCTAATCTTGATTTAATCAATTAAATGTAAAGCCTTTAAATATAAATCAACCGAAGGGTATCATGCCTAGAGGAACAAACCAGTTTACCAAAATAAGCAATGTCCCTTTTTGGAATTCATAATATCAAACTGCCACACTCTACCCTCTGAATTCCAAAAAAAGAAATTATGATATTAAAAAAAACGCACAAAAACCTTAAATCAGTAACAGTGTATTTTTTACAAAACCACATCACAATCATTTAAAGGAACACAGTGTGTCTTGGGGCAAATTCCCTTCTGGTGGTAGACCTGTGAAACCCACAAAACAATTTTTCTCTTTCCAATATGCAGAGGTACATACAAAGGATAAACATTGGCATTACCATGAGGAGAATTCAGGAAGGTAACATTAGTCACCAGTCCCCTACTGTTCCAAAAACCTGCATGGCATATTCCATTATATTTCAAAGTCTAATAGTCACTCTTAACACGATAGTTTCTTCTCCTTCGGCCTCCCTGGGGTCCACCCTTACAACAGGCTTGCCCAATTGCCATTTTCTTGGTTTTACCCTCATCAAGCATCTAGATGTCAATCAAAATCCAGACCTCACCTTCCAAGAACATTGGGGTGATGGCCACAACGTCCCCAATCTCTGGGGTACAGTTTCAACCCCCTTAGTACATTGAGGTGGTGGCAACATTAATCTCTGGTGTACAGGCCCAACACTCTCATAGCAGTCAGTTGGCAACCTGACCTTCCCTAATCTATAAGAGACAGGCCCACCACTCTCAGACCCTATGGGGTGTTGACCTCACGGTCCCCAACCTTTGAAGAACAGAGCATTGAAGGGTTGACCTCATTCTCCTGAATCTTTGGGGAACTGTGCCCCACCCTCTCTGTAGCCTGGGGTGACAAAACTCTCTCTGAAAATCAGGCTGGAACATCCACACTCTTCAACTGCTGGGGCAAACCCACCCTCACTATACACGTGTGAAGTTCCTCTCTTAGCCCAAGGAAATGTATTAATTCCAGACCTCAGCTTCCATGGTTTTCCTCTTAAGGCCATTTTCCCTTCCATCTCTCCCCTACATGTTTCTTTTAGTACAGGCTGACAATAATTTCATAAAGTTCTCTCAAGAAGCTGTTGGTTTAGCATGCAAGAAGCAGGAGTCCAAGCTATCAGGCAGTAAATTTTTCCACAAGTCTTTCTTAGATAGCTGCATTTTAAATCCTGGCTTGCAAGGTCCAAGTTAAGCTAATTCCTAAAATGAGTCACTATCACCTAGGAGCTTGATTGCCAGAGGCTTAGAATTTCCAGATTCCATAGGCAGGCTATAAACCAGCAGCTCCAATAAGGATTTGAAGAAGGTCCCAGGAGATGTTGGCTGTCCAAAGATGGAATGGAAAATGCTTTCTAAATACTGATATCACTTCCCCATTTATGGCATTCAACTGATCGGATAAAACATTATTCAATGCTGACAGTAATCTCCCTGGTTGATTGCAGATGTAATCAGCCATCTATACAGTAAACTCACTGAAGACTAAGGTACATAATTGTCCTTGTATTACAATTAGCTGAATGCTTGCTTGACCAAACAACTGGGCACAATTACCTGGCCAGGTAGATACATTAGCCTAAATGTCACAGTGCACTCCTTGTCAACTTGGCAACCATACACAGCACCTTAAACCATACTTAGTCTCTAAATAAAAACAATAGCAGAAATGCATATTGTAGTTGTCAGCCAAAGCAGTACTGATGCAAAATAATGGAAATCTGTTGGCTTTTGTAAAGGGTATTTATTGGGACAGAAGCATATAGGTACCAGGCCATAAAGCATAAGTTACTTCCCTCACCAAAGTTTATTGCCACATGTTGGAGCAAGATAGCTGCTGATTTCTGCTAAGAGTTCAGGCTTCCTCAGTTCTTCTATTCCCAGGGCTTGTTTCTATCTGGGATCAGCTGCCTTGCTAGTTCCACAAGGCCAGCTGTAGACAGATCAGGAAACCAGATCTGTCTCTCTCTCCCAGGGGTTGATTGTCTCTAGGCTCAGCTGCTCGGCTCCTTTTTGTGCTTACTTCTCAGGCTCCAGCTGAAAACTCCAACCAAATCCTTTGCTCTGCCATGTAGTTTTCTCTGTGAGTCCTTCCTCACCAAGGGAGTCTTTGGCTATTTGGGGCCCCTTGCCATTCGAAATAAATTCCATAGTTAGTTTTCCAATTTGGTAAAAAATGCTGTGTTGATTTTTCTTGGGATTGCATTTAATCATAGATTAATTTGGGTAGGATAGACATCTTAATGATATTTAGTATTCCCATCCATGAACAAGAAATATTTTTTCCATTTATTTAAGTCTTCTTTGATTTACTTTAACAGTGTTGTGTAGTTTTCTGTGTATAAGTCATTTATATTTTTAGTTAATTTTATTCCTAGGTATTTGATTCTTTTTTTTACTATTGTAAATGGCATTTTTTTCCTTGATATCCTTCTCATATTGCTCAATATTGGTGTACATAAATGCTACTTATTTTTGTGTCTTTATGGTATAACCTGTGACTTTACTGAACTCATTTATAGACTCTAGAAACTTTGTTGTAGATTTCTCCAGGCTTTAATGTACAGGATGATGTCTTCTGCAAAAAATGAAATTTTTATTTCTTCCTTTCCAATTTGGATGCCTTTTATATTTTTTTTTCCTTGCCAAAGTGCTTGAGCAAGTACTTCTAACACAATGTTAAATAGGAGAAGTGATATTGGCCATTCTGTCTTGTTCCCAGTCTTAGAGGGAAAGATTT
The DNA here is from genome assembly GCA_026826555.1 of Tolypeutes matacus. Lineage (NCBI taxonomy): Eukaryota > Metazoa > Chordata > Mammalia > Cingulata > Chlamyphoridae > Tolypeutes > Tolypeutes matacus. The sequence goes on from JAKSZT010031693.1 coordinate 27,156, forward strand.
TAGCATTTCACTACTGTATATGATGTTAGCTGTGGCTTTTTCATATACACCCTTTATTATATGGAAGAAGTTTCCTTCTATTCCTATCCTTTGTAATGTTTATTTTATCAGGAAAGGATGTTGTATTTGTCAAATCCTTTTTCTACATCTATAAAGATGATCATGTGATTTTTTTTTCTTTCAATATGTTTATGTGGTAGATTACATTGATTGATTTTCTTACATTGAAACATCCTTGCATACCAGGGCTCAAACCAGTTGATCATGGTGTATAATTCATTTGATGTGTTGTTGAATATGATTAGCAAGTATTTTGTTGAGGAATTTAGCCTCTAGGTTCATTAAAGAGATAGGTAGGTAACTTTCCTTTCTTGTGGTGTCTTTGCTTGGCTTTGGTATTAGGGTAAATTTGACATCATAGAATGAGTTAGTTAATGTTCCTTCTACATCTATTTTTTTGAAGAGTTTAAGAAGGATTGGTGTTAGTTCTTTCCAGGATGTTTGGTAGAATTCAGCTGTGAAGATGTCTGGTCTTGTGTTCTTCTAGTTGGGAGGTTTTTAATGACAAATTCAATCTCATTACTTGTGAGTGTTCTGTTGAGTTAATCAATTTCTTCTTTCATCAACGTAGGCTGCTTCTGTGTTTCTAGGCATTGTCCATTTCCTCTACATTATCCTTCTTGTGGGCATGTAACTTTTTCAAAGTATCCTCTTATGATACTCTTTATTTCTATGCTGTCAGTGGTGATATTCCAATCTTTGTTTCTTATTTTGTGTGTTTCCATGTTCCCTCATTTTCTCTTTGATAATCTTACTGAAGATGTGTCAATTTTATTGATCTTCTGGAATAACCAGCTTTTCTTTTTTTCAATTTTTTCTAGTGCCTTTTTATATTCTATTTCATTTAGTTCTTCTCCAATATTTGTTATTTCCTTCTTTCTACTTCCTTTGGGGTTAGTTTTTTGCTTTTCTTTTTTAAATTCCTCTAGGTGTATATTTAAGTCTTCAATTTAACTCTTTATAGTTTTTGATATATGAATTTATGGCTATGAATTTCCCTCTCATGACAGCTTTTGCTTTATCCCATATGTTTTGATATGTTGTGCTGTCATTTTCATTAATTTCAAAGTATTTACTGATTTCTTTTGTAATTTCCTCTTTGATGAACTGTCTGTCTAAGAATGTGTTGTTTAACTCCCTATCTTTGTGCCTAATCTGGTTCTCTGGCCCTTACTGATTTCCTGCTACATTCCACTGTAGTCAGAGAAATTCCTTTGTATAATTTAAATCTTTCTAAATTATTTGCATATTGTTCTTTGACCTAGCATGTGGTTTATCTTGGAGAATGATCCATGTGCTGTCTAAAAGGAATTATATTCTGCTCTATTTGGGTGTGGTGCTGTGTATATATCTATTAGGTCCAGATCCATGAATGTATATTTCAAAGTCTTTGTTTCTTTATTCATTCTCTGTTGAGATGTTCTGTCTAATGGTGATAATGGTGCATTAAATATCCCACTATAATTGTAGAGGCATCTATTTCTTCACTTATTTTTCCAGCGTCTGCCTCATGTATTTTGAGGTGCCCTGGTTAGGTGAATAAATGTTTATGATTTTTCTTTCTTGTTGAAGGATTACCCATTTTACTAATATATAGTGTCCATCTTTGTCTTTTAAAATAATTTTGCTCTTAAAGTCTATTTTTTCTGATATTTGTATAGCTTCTCCTGCCCTTTATTATTTGTTGTTTGCTTGTAAAAATATTTTGCAGTCATTCACTTTCAGTCTCTTTGAATCACTGAGTCTAAGATGGGTTTCTTGTAGACACCATATAGATGGGTTATATTTGTGTTGCCCATTTTGCCAGTCTGTGTCTTTTGAATGCTGAGTTTAACCCATTAACATTCAGTGTTATTCCTCTTAAGGAATTACTTACATTAGCCATTTTTCCTTTTGGTTTATGTATGTGATAGATTGTTTTTATTTCTCTTTCTCTCTTTTTTAAAAATGTTTTCTTACACTCTCCTCCAAATCTCTCTCTCTTGTTTTTCCTTTCAACATGCAGCTCTCTCTTAGTATTTCTTGAATGACTGGTTTCTTATTGGCATACTCTCTTAATTTCTGTTTATCTGTGAATATTTTGAATTATCCATCTTTTTGAATGCCAGCTTTGCTGGATAGAGAATTCTTGGCTGGAAGTTTTTTCTTTCTTTTAGCACCTTGACTATATCATACCACTGCCTTCTTGCCTCCATGGTTTCAGATGAGAAAGCAGCACATAGTCTAATTAAGCTTCCCTTGTATGTGATACTTCTCTTTTCTCTTGCAGCTTTCTGTATTCTCTCTTTATCTTGAGCATTGGACAGTTTGCCATATATATGTCTTGGAGTATAGCTGTTGGGATACATACTGTTTGGGATACCCTGCACTTCCTGGACATGTACATCCATTTCCCTCAATAGGGTTGGAGAGTTTTCAGCTATAATATCCTCTAACACTCCTTCTTTCCCCTTTCCCTTCTCTTTTCCCTCTGGGATACCTATAATGATATCTTTATGTGTTTTGTATTATTGCTCATATCCCTAAGCCCTGCTGGATTTTTAATATATTTTCATCTATATTTTCTATTATCTGTTTGATTTCAGATGTACTGTCTTCCACATCACTAATTCTTTCTTCTGCCTGTTTAAATCTGCTGTTATATGCTTCCAGTGTCTTTTTGATTTCTTGGATTGTGCCTTTCATCATGTCTGTTACCTTTTTATGTATGTTTAAAATTTCTTCATTATGTTCTCCCAGTGTCTTCTTAATATCCTTAATCTCTTTCTGCACTTCAATAAGTTGGCTCATGATATTTGTTTGGACATCACTTATTTATTGTTCCATGTTCTGCATCTCCTTCCGTTTTTAGTTTGTTTGTTGGACTGGTCCATATCTTCCTTTATCTTAGTAAAATTTATAATTGTTTGTGTTTAGGCATCTCTTTACCTTGATTGGTTTATTCAGTTGATTAATTTCTCTCTTTCTCTAGGGTTTTATTTAGTGGTTGTTTCTGTATGTATGGTAAGTTTCCTCTGACACTTTGTTCTTCTTTTTCTACTTCGTTGCTGTTGTCTGAATTTCCTTGAAAGAAAAAATTAGGACCAGGGAAAGGGAAAGAGGTAATAAGAGAAAAAGGATAATAGAAATAATAATAATAAAATGTAGAAGAGGAACTGTCTAAGACCTAAGAAAATGAACAAACCTCATGTAAGAAGTGTAGATGAATAACAATAAAGAAGTGGGGTACAAGCAATGAAATGAAAAACTGAATAGAGAAAAATATCTATAATGATTTAAAAGGCCAGAATGACAAAAAGTGAGGGAAACAGAAAAGACAATAAACAAAAAATGTTTAAAAAAGAAAGAAAATGGAGAACAGATGAGATATAAATAAAAAATAAGAAAAAATCAATACTAAGCAAAGTTTAAGAACAAAAACAGAAAGCATAAGATAGGAAGATGAAAGAAGGAAAAGAAATAGCATAGGTAGAGAAAATTGATATACAAAAAGGTGAAACAATGGAGGGAGGAACACAGCAAACAAGAAACAAGACAGCAGCATCTAATATTAAAGATGGCCAGGAAAGAAAGAGGGGGAAAAAAGAACAAAAAACAAACACTTAAGCAAGCAATCAAATGAAAACTTAGGAAAAACAGCCTTCCCTCTTAGGCCCCTGAGGAGCTTCTCAGGATGCCAGTGTTCAATCAATTATCCTGCAGCCTTCCCTCTGCAGGTCTTGAACTGGGTTTTAGATAGAAAATATTATTATTATTATTATTTTTTATTATGGGTAAAAATCAAAATTCTCAAAATACATACAAACATTTGCAAAATGATATATAAATATATATGCAAAATGTGTATTTGCTTACAAAAATTTTATTTTTTTTTTTTTTTATAATATAATTTATATATATATATATATATACATATATTTTAAGAGGTGCTTAGATTACCCAAAATATTACACGGAACCCACTGGGATTCCCATGTTGCCCTACTACCACACCTCCCACCATATCACACACAAACATCTCCCACAGTGTGGCCCACCACCCTCAATGAACTTACACATCCTGGAGCCTTGCCACCAACCATACATCACAGTTCACACTGTAGACCACACTCTCTCCCACTCAGTTCTGAGTGGAGTGTGCTGATATAAAATGGCCTACATCCGTTGCCACAACAGTACTCAGGACAACCTATAACTCCCAAAGAAGCCCCTGTATTTCAACTGCTCATCCCCTCCCTACCCCAAAAGTGTCAAGTGGCCACTGGCTCCACCTCATTTTTATAATTTCTTGCATTGCAAGAATCACCATATGTGAGCAAGAGAATACCATCAAGTCCACTCTAGTCCGTAGTTCTTCCCCCAATCCTGAGGGGACTGGGATGTTGATGTCCACTCCAACTCCAAGTGAGAGAGGGCTTATATCCCATGGGTATGGTAGGTGGGATGATCTTGCCTGCAGATGCAGGCCCTCTCCAATCCCTGGGATGTCCATTGCCCATCGTTGTCTCCTCACCAGGTGACTTGGATGAGTCCATTGAGCTGTAGGGTAGGAGTTGGAGCTCCACGTAGATTTCATGCACACCTGGCACATAGGTAGGCAGGAGGCTCCAGTCTCTGGAAGTATACCTAAAAACTCCAGCATCACATATAGGTTTGAATAGAAGGGACTGGTGAACCATGTGCAGGGAGGACTTATTTGAGTCTAATTCTGTCACTCTCAGGAGCACAGATTCCAAAATAGAACCCAATGATAAAGTGTCAGTCTCTGGGGCTATCCCCCCTTATATAGGACCACGGTGTCTCTGGAGCTCTCAGGAACCCCACTGAGTGGGGTGATAGGCACTTAGATGTTCTATGAGCTCCTACTGAGGTGTGCGTAAGAGTTACCTCTGGGATGACCTCCCGACTCTCTTTGAAGTCTCTTAGCCACTTGAACTCATTTGTCTTTACCATTTCCGCCTTTTATTCAAGGTCTTTTTCCAGTTGTGTTGAGAGTTGGCACTTGGTATTAATCCCTCATTGCCAGGGAGGCTCATCCCCGGGAGTCATGTCCCTCATTGGGGGGAAGGTAATACAATCATATGCTGAGTTTGACTTAGAGAGAGGCCAATTTGAGCAACAATGAGGTTCCAGGTGGCAACCCTTAGTCACCCCACTACTGCAGGCTAAGTCTCATTTACAAGAGCAAAGACTCACAAGGGTAGTCATCAATAAAAAAAAAACACATCAGTGGGTTATCCTATTTTGACAGGCATTGTCCCTACACTCAGAGGACTATTGCTGCTCCCTTGGAGACTGTGGCAGAGCTCTCCAGGCTAGGAATTCAGATTCCCTCAATTATTGTGTGATTATCCACCCATCGTGACCATGCCCCATCCCCCGGTCCTTTGATTGATTTTGTATATCTTTCATGTATATTCGGATGAACCAATCCCCATGAAACCCCCATCAGACACCCCCCCAATAATCCCCCGCAGTACCCATTGTAACCCTTCTGTGATCCAAATACTCCATGAATATTTTAGTCCATAAAATAATCAAATACACTTACTAGTAAAAAGAAACAAGTATGATAAGCTTACATGCAAGAGATAAACATAAGGAAACTCAGGGGAAAAAAAAAGAGAAGGAAAAAAAACAAATAATCAAAGAACAAAACAAAATAAAATATAATTAGTGGATTGGGACATTCAAAAAATGGGCAAAAAAGCAAAGGAAATGCCTTAAAATATATATATATATATATATATATATATATTCATTTTTTTT